>APFE030116215.1:7319-25515 GCA_000404065.3 Pinus taeda | reverse complement strand
TTCAATGTCGCTATATAAAAAAAAAATCTTAATTTAATTTAACAAAAGTAAAAAAGAAATAAATATTTCGATGTGCAAATATTTCCTTAATTTTTACATTAAAACAATAATTTGCATCAAAAAAATCTAATCTTTTCAGACATGAAGTTAAAATACACATATATCAGTTTTTATTTTTTGCTAAGGCAAGAGTGGATCCTTCTATTCAATTAAACAAGGAGAAATATTGAACATAGGAGACGACGGCAGTGAGGCCTGCCAATATGACCAGCCTACCCCAGTGCAAGGTCTCAAAATGACAAAGCGGACCCAAGGATGCAGGCCCACCAAAACAAACTTGCAGTCCAACAACAACCATTGGATCTTGAGTTGAAGATCTAGCAGATGAGAAACAAACCAGGTGGCCAACAAGCACACCTTTTAACAAATGAATCGGACCCGATGAACACAATAAACCATAATCTATAATCCTATCGGGTCCATTTTTTGACTTAACCTTCGATCACTTTAACCATCCGAAATCTACCATTTGATCACGATCGCAGAGATTTCTTGCGAATAGCATGAAACATAACCCATGTTGTGGACCCACCAACTTGGACGCAATATTCTAGCCATGTATTATCCTCGCTAGATCCAACAGTTACAAATCATATTGCATGGGCTGAGAGCACCAATAGTTGGCACGTGATGAAGGTGGTAATTCCTGCCCACCCTTAGCCACATGTCGCGTGGCGAGTGGGATCGCTCCCAAATGTGAAAAACCACTTCCAGCTTGAACTGCTTGCGATATACCGAAAACCACATGTTAGATCTGCTATATAACGAGGATTTTCCAAGGTCAGAGATGAGCTTGATCTGCTTGGTTCTTCTTAAGAGGAAAGCTCATAATGGTAATCTTCCCCTTTTCCTTCTACTCTGTTCTCACTCTGCCACCTCCATTCCTCTATTTTCCCTTCTAAACACAGCAAAATAGCCCCTTTTCCTTTAAGCCCCGAGAGCAGAGCCCAAACCCTCATAAAACCCTCCCATACGCCCTCACGTGCTTTCTAAAACCTTAATCGTTTCCCCACCGTTGATTTCCTCTCGCAGATCTAACGGCTCCCTTTGCTTCCGACAAAGAAACCTACATGATTAAATCCCCACCATCAGATCTGTCCCCACTCGATCCAACGGCATTCGCTCTCCCCATGCCTATAACCTGATCGAACATTAGCACATGATGAGAGCGGTTTTTCTCTCTCATCTGTCACTTCATGTCGATAGCTGAGTGGGATCGCACGCCCCCGCCATTTTACCGCTCAATGCCCAAAGGCAGTGCGATCAATACCGTTTATCGCCTGACCTATCTACCTTGTCTGATAACTACCATGCAGCTCCACCGCCTGATCACTGTTTGATCTATTCACTGTAGATCCAATGGCCCAAGATCAACTTGCTCCCACCTCGTCTGACAGACCCCATCGAGCCACCTCTGCTATCTATTCTCCCGATCAGATGATCATCCTTCCCCAGCATCTTGACCGTCCTTCCACCCATGCACCCCATGTCCTTTGATCACTCCATTGGCCAAAGGAGGAAGGTGACCAGCTTACCAGTAGCAGTGGCAGTCACTCCCCAACAACCATATTTAAAAAACAACATGGCCAAATGTGAAAAGGACAGATCACGACCCTATAACTTCATTTAGCAGTTATGGAATTTCACTGGTACAAGCACTCCAACTGCCTAAGAGGATAGCACAGCTCCTGAATAAATCAGATTCTCTCACTGAAGCAAGAAAACACAGTTAGAGACTCCATTAGATAGTTAAATGCAGTTGGTGGTCAATTATGATCCCTCCATGCCTAATCGGCCCAAGTGCCTTGTATTGTAAAACTATAAAGACCCAGACACAGGATGTAATCAACGATGATGGTTGGAATTTTGATGTACAATTCAATTTCTAGAGACTGTGGATATTTTTCCACTTGCAACATCTCGTCTTCATTTTCAGCTAATACAAGCTTCTTTTGTTGTTAACTGCTCACTTTCCATTTTCTCTCTATTCTAAGCAGTGCCTCATATGTTATATTCTTGATCTTTAAGGTTTAGCACTAAAAAGTTGTCAACCTATCTATGTGTTAGATTGTTGAATGTATCATTGAATATGTTATCCAGGTTTCTTCTATCTAGTGCCAGAGAGCTGTCATCATGTCTGTGCATTAGTTGATTACATTTACAGGTTTTTTTACTGGTTGCAGCTAGCCATCACATGGTCTTGTGCATCTGCTGGTGTGGTCAGTATTCTCCGTATTCACCCAATCTCTAAATTCTTAGTTGGTGGTCTAAAGCCTTGTAGTCTGGGGGTGTTCACGCATGTCTGGAATGAAACAAAGTAGAAGTGCTTATCTGGCTTGGACAAGCATCATTCCTTCCATTCATCAATTGCAACAATAAGTTGAATTTATATGTTACGAGGCATCTCCAAGCTACAACCTAGGAGAGTTTCTTGGAATCCTAACATAATTGGCACTGTTGTTGGGGAGAAGCGATTGAAGCTCAGCTTCCATGGGAGAATGAAACAAATCTAGCTTTGATGATAAACAATGTCTGGACACATTTTTTGGTTGTAATCATCTATCTGGCGAATCCACTGGATGACCAACCTTTGCCGACTCCACATCACAATTCTGGCTCAGTTTGTGAGACATACTCAGAGAAATCCTTAGAAATCACCAGTTGACCCAGTGCCTGACCCTAAGAAGATTGTCAAGCAGAGTAAAACATCACAGAAAGGAACATCAAGATCAAGTAAGCCTAAGCAGTCTTATGTATCTCTGCAAGAAATGCTTGTAGCTGAGTATGTACCTGTTGAAAATATAGAGCCTAGCACTACCAGTGAAGAGATACTCCTAGAGATTCATAAAGCTCCTTATTTAATAAGTCCCCCTTTGGATCTCAGTCCAAAGAAAGCCTCCCCTAGAGTTCATCAGTTTTCTTCTACCCTGTCATTCATTTCTCAGCCTTCTGTCATCCAAACGACCAGTACCCTTCCATCCATCCCAGTCATGGTAGGCCTACAACCACCTACCAAAATAGAAAGAATCATAGCTGCTAGGTACGGACCCTTGGTTCTGCCTGTCCCTTTGAATGCCATGCCTGTAGGTGAATATCAAAACTACATGATTAAGTTCATTGGTACAGAGGGAGTAACTACTGAAGAACACATTAAGTCATTTTATAGCTATGCTGATAACGAATATATTAGTGAAGATGATGTGTGAATGAGGATATTTGTCCAAAGCCTTGATGGAGAGGCTAGAAAATGGTTCAAAGAGCTGACCCCTAGGTCTATAACAGACATTAAAGCATTAGATGATGTGTTTTTAATGCATTGGGGATATAATAAAGACCTGCTATATTATCATATTGAGTTTGGCAACCTCAAGAGGGAAAATGGGGAATCATTCTCTGATTTTAATAAAATATTCAATCGTATGTGTAGTAAGATACCAGCTGAAGTAGAGCCTACCCCCACCTCTGCCAAACTCACTTATGCTAATGCTTTTGATTCTGATTTATGCCTACTACTAAGAGAAAGAAGGTGTGCCACTCTAGCCGAAATGCAAGATGCGATCCTAGAGGTGGAATCCAATATCATGGCTACAGAGAAACTCAAAGGTCATTCTAATAGAAGGAGGCAGAGAGGTGAGGCTTCTTCTTCCTCTACTTCATCTTTAGAACCCAAATTAGATAAAATTACTAAAATGATAGAGTCATTGGTTGTTGAAATATCCAAAGTGAAGGTTGAGTAGAACCCTGGGAAAGCACGGATTTCAAACACAGTTGCTCCTAGAAATCCAAATCCATTAAGAAGAGAAAATGAACAATTGCAGGTCATTCAGAGGGGCAAAGAGGCCAGCGAGGAATAAAGTGTTAAGACTCCTTTCAGAACATCGTCATGGAGGAGGAACAATTTGATGAAAAGAATGAGATTCAATGCATGGGAGACATGGGTAGTGTCGCCTTTTTGACATTGGCTACTTATGAAGAGTCATTACTCTAGGACCAGACCACTCAAGAGTGGGATGGAGAAGTTGTGTTGTAGACTAAAGACTAGCAAAGATATAATTTGAGGTCAAGAATGTTCAATGTCAGAGAGAATCCTGCGTAAAGAGTTGTTGTCCCCATAGAGTAGTAGACCAACAAATAAAAATACCAGCAGCTGACCCCGTCATCCTCAAAGCACAAGCTCAGGAGGTAAGAGGTCCTGACAAGTCCCCTTCCTCTTTCAGTTTTGAATAAGAAGTATAGAAGTTGAAAATATATGTACCTCTGATAGAACTAGCAAAGTGTGAGGTCTTTAGAAAGCCTATCATTGATGCCCTTGAGATGAAGGCCACACAAGCCTCCACTGACTATGTGAATTTACAAGATGATAAACCTATAGTTGTGCTTAGCCCAATGACTGGACCTACTGATGACACTTCCCCATCATCTTATGTCTCCTTGACCATTCACGATAAAATCCTCCACAACTATCTGTTGGACACAGGAGCCAGCTATAATCTGATGCCTAAAGCTGTCATGGAAGAGTTAGGCATTGATATCACCAGGCCATATCATGATTTATTCTCCTTTGATTCAAGGAAGGTGAAATGTGTGGAGTTGATCAAAGATTTAGCCATCACCCTAACTCAGCTGCCCATGAAGATCATGATGATGGACATTGTGGTAGCAGATGTTCCCCCCTAAGTTTGGCATGCTACTATCCAGAGGGTGGATTAAAAGGCTGGGTGGGACACTACAAAATGACTTATCTTATGCCACTGTCCCAATTTTTGGAGGAGAAAGAAGAAGAGTGTATAGGGAAGCTCAGTTGGCCTATATCATCAGTGATGAGGAAAACCCCACTAATCATCCTATTTATGCTGTGGACACTAACTTTAGGGCATGTATCCTCCAAATTGATGAATCCCAAAAGGACTCAATGCAGCTCAAGAAAACAGTATGCCAGGCCATGGAAGAGGAAGGAACACAAGCTTGGGATATGTTCTTTGATGGAGCATGTTCAAAGGAAACTGCGGGAGCTGGAGTGGTGCTGGTGTCTCCAAAACAAGAAAGCACTTATCTGTCTTTTAAGCTGACTTTTCAGGTTTCCAACAATATAGCTGACTATGAGGCTCTACTATTGGGCTTAAATTCTGCCAAAGACATAGGGATCAATGACATAAAGGTGTTTCGAGATGCTAATCTCATCACTCAGCAAGTGAATAAAACATTCCAAGCAAGGCACCCAAGGCTGAAAGAATATAGAGATGAGGTATGGAGACTCAAAGATTATTTTGATAGTTTTTGTATCTCATATATACTTAGAATCAAAAATCATCTTGCTGATTCCCTTGTTGTGTCTACTAGCATGTTCATCCCTCCCATGCCCCCTAAGTTGGTTTATGAAGTCCAGATGAAATATAGGCCATCCTGACCTGATAATGTCCAGCACTGGAAACTTTTTGAGGATGATGATGAAGTAAATAGGTTTCTACAAGTCATTGATGAGTTCATTGAAATGAAAAGTGATCAAGAGAATGAAGCCTTGGAGGAAAATCCCCAGCCCTAGTTAAAGAACAGAATTGGCCATGACAACATTTGTTCAGTTGCCTAGCAATTATATACCTAAAGGTCTAGTGCCTCTCGAGAAGCTATTTGAACAAAATTATGTGCCTTATAAGGCTGCCCAGAAAGAGTATCAATCTGTAGTCCATAGGCATAACATAGGGAGTCAAGATCATCCAAAATATATAAGTTTGTCGACCCATTTGTCTGATGCCCAAAGTTCTGAGTACTGCACCCTAATGAAGCAGTTTGTTGATGTCTTTGCTTAGGAATATAGTGACCTTACGACTTATGACAAGAAGACCATCCAGCATAAGATCCTCTTGGAGGAAGACACCATCCCTTTCAAGCAGAAGCTAAGGCACATAAATCCTTTGCTCCTCCCTCTCATTGAAAAAGAAATCAAGAAGTTCTTGGCTGCCAATATCATAGTTCCTCTGAGATATTCAAAGTTGGTAGCCAACCTGGTAGTGGTGAGGAAGAAGAGTGGAGAAATCTGGCTATGTGTTGATTTCAAGAACCTGAACAAATTCTCTAAGAAAGATAATTATCCTCTGCCCAAGATGGAGCATTTGCTGCAAAAAGTCTTAGGAGCCAAAGTCATGTCTTTCTTGGATGGGTTTTCAAGGTATAACCAAGTTGTTGTACACCTAGATGATTGAGAAAAGACAACATTCACCACTAATTGGGGCACTTTTATGTATTCCAAGATGCCTTTTGGGCTGATGAATGCTGGAGCCACCTTTTAGAGAGCTATGGATATAGCATTTGTAGGAGAGAAGGATAAGTTTTTCCTTGTCTACCTATATGATATAATTGTATACTCCAGCAGCCATCAAGACCATTTGCAGCATTTGAAGAAAGTGTTTCTGAAGTGCAGTAGATTTGGGATATCAGTGAATCCCAAGAAATCATAGTTTGCTTTAGGAGAGGGCAAGCTGTTAAGACACATTGTTTCGGCTGCAAGTGTCAAAATTGATCTAGAAGGAGTGAAAGCAATACAGACCTTGTCTGTCAAAAGATCAAAAAAGGACATCCAATCCTTTATGGGAAAAATAAAATTTGTAAGGAGGTTCATTCGTGATTTTGCAAAACTGATGAAACATATCACCTCCATGCTGAAAAAGGAATCAGAGATCAAATGGGCTGATGCAGTAAGAAGATATTTTGAAGCTATCAAAAAAGCCATTATGGAAGCTCCCACTTTAATCAACCCAGACTATAGCAAGGAGTTCCATATATTTTCATTTGCCTCAGGTGACACCCTTGCAGCAACTTTATTACAAAAAGATGATTAGGGTTTAGAACATCCAGTGGCATTCTTCAGCAAAACATTAAGGGATGCTGAACTAAGGTATAATATCATAGAAAAATAGGCCTATGCTCTTATCAAATCCCTGAAATCTTTCAGAATATACATTCTGCACTCCAACGTAGTTGTGTATGTGCCCTCTGATTTAGTAAAAGATATCCTAATGCAGCCAAATGTTGATGGAAGAAGAGTTAAATGGATTGTAAGGCTCGTTGAATTTAATATAGAATTGAAGCCCACCAAGCTTGTCAGAGGTCAAGGCCTAGCCAAGCTGATGGCAAAAGTAAATTGCAGGATGTTGGACATGAATTGGATGAGCACAAAATCAAGTAATGAACAGATAGAAGAATCTACCGTACAATAGAACCATTCATTGGTAGAAAATCTAGTTTCTTGTGAATGGTATTCTACCATAGCCCATTTTTTCCGGAAGCTAGAAGTTCCTCCAGGCTTAAGTTCAAGACAAGCCAATACTACGAAGCTCAGGGAAGCCAAGTATTGTATTCATACCTGCTGTACTAGAGAGATCCCTCTGGAATTCTTTTAAGATGTCTAGACAAAGAACAATCCATGGAGGTCATGCATCAGTTTCATTCCAGCATATGTGGAGGACATCACTACTGGAGAACCACAGCCCACAAGATCCTGAGAGCTGGGTATTATTGGCCCACATTGTTTTCTGATGTCTTCTCATTTGTGAAATATTGTGACAGGTGCCAGAGATTCGAAGGAAAACAATAGTTGAAGTTTTCTCCCTTGATGCCAATAAATTCCAGTGGCCCTTTTTAGCAGTGGAGTTTTGATTTCATTGGGGAAATTAATCTGCATTCCAGTGGCCAGCACCGATGGATCTTAGTAGCCACTGACTACTTCACTAAGTGGATTGAGGCCATCCCTACTAGGAAAGCTGATCACCATGTGGTCATGAAGTTCTTGACAGAAAATATCTTCACCAGGTTTGGTTGTCCACATAAATTAGTTATAGACAATGTAGTAGCCTTCAGAGAAAAAAATTTGGTGGAAATGTGTGACTCAATGGGCATTAAACTGGCACATTCCACCTCATATTACTCTCAAGGTAATGGTCTAGCAGAATCATCCAACAAGTGCCTGATAAGGATAATCAAGAAGCTATTGGAAGACAACAGGAAGAACTGGGATTCCAGGCTGAAGTATGCATTGTGGGTTGATAGAGTGACTACCAAGAAATTCATAGGGAACTCTCCATTCAAGTTGGTATATGGCACTAAGGTTGTATTCCCAATTCAGTTGACCCTCTCTATGGCGAAATTCCTACAGTAGGAGAAGAATGAGGAAGATGACATGGCAAGGAGGATTAGTGACCTAGATGAAATGCATCAAATCAGAGATCCATTGGTTGAAAAGTCTGCAGCACATCAAAAGAGGATCAAGGAAGCCTTTGACATAAAGGAAAAGATGGATAGTTTTCAGGTTGGAGAATTGGTTCTTAAGTGGGATGCACTAAAGGAGAAGAAAGGAAAACATGGGAAGTTCAATGCTTTGTGGACTAGACCTTTCATCATTGCTCAAATCCAAGGGAACAACACTTTCATGGTGAAAAGTATGGAAGGAGAGACAACTTTTAATGGCCAAGTTAATGGGCATTTTTTGAAAAATTATGTGGTGTAAGGCCTTCAGGCCTTATGGTTGTAAATATGTTATTTTTACCAGGTTTTATTGTAGGCTTAATCAGACTCCATGCCCAATGGAATACTAGGAAAAATGTTTTTAATCTTGTTTTTGTAGCAAAGGCAATGGTCTACCGTTCTTAAGACCTCATAGGGAGGATCTCATCCCCAGAAGGAGCCAATGTTAGCTCTGCTATATAATGAGGATTTTCCAAGGTCAGAGATGAGTTTGATTTGCTTGGTTCTACTCATCTTCCCCTTTTCCTTCTACTCTGTTTTCATTCTACCACCTCCATTCCTCTATTCTCCCTTCTAAACTCAGCAAAATAACCCTGTTTCCTTTAAGCCCCGAGCACAAAGCCCAAACCATCATAAAACCCTCCCATACACCCTCGTGCACTTGCTAAAACCTTAATCATTTCCCCACCATTGATTTCCTCCCGCAGATCTAACAGCTCCACTCGCACCCGACAAAGCAACCTACGCAATCAAGTCTCCACTGTCAGATCCATCCCCACCCGATTCGATGGCATTCGCTTTCCCAACACCTATAACCCGGTCGAATGTTAGCATGCAATGAGAGCGGTTTTTCTCTCTCATTCGCCGTTATGTGTCGATTGTTGCGTGGGATCACACACCACCGCCCTTTTACCACTCAATGCCCAAAGGCGGTGCGATCAATACTGTTTACCACCTAACTTATCCACCATGTCTAATAACTACCGCGCAGCTCCACCACCCGATCACCATTTGATCTATCTGCTGCATTTCCAACGACCCAAAATTGACCTACTTCCACTTCGTCCGACAGACCCCTTCGAGCCACCTCTATCGTCTATTCTCCCGATCGAACGGTCATCCTTCCCCAGCATCTTGACCGTCCATCCACCCATGCACTCCACGTCCTTTGATCACTCCATTTGGCCGAAGGAGGAAGGTGACCAACTTACCAGTACCAGTCGCAGTCACTCCCCAACAACCATATTTAACAAATAGCATGGCCAAAGGTGAAAAGGATAGAGCATGACCCTGTAGCTTCAGTTAGTAGTTATTGAATTTCATTGGTATGAGCACTCCAACTACCTACGAGGATAGCACAACACTTGAATAAATCAAATTTTCTCAATGAAGCAAGCAAACACAGTCAGAGACTCCATCAGATAGTTAAATGCAGTTGGTGGTCAATTATGACCCCTCCATGTCTAATCGACCCAAGTGCCTTGTAATGTAAAACTATAAAGACCTAGACACAATATGTAATCAGGGTTGATGGTTGGTATTTTGATGTAAATTTCAATTTCTGAAGACTATGGATATTTTTCCACTTACAATGTCTCGTCTTCATTTTCAGCTAATACAAGCTTATTTTGCTATTAATTGCCCACTTTCCATTTTCTCTATGTTCTAAGTTGTGCCTGATATGCTATATTATTCATCTTTAAGGTTTAGCGCTAGAAAGTTGTCATCCTATCTACGTGTTAAATTGTTGAATGTATCATTGAATAGGTTATCCAAATTTCTTCTATCTAGTGCCAGAGAGCTGTCACCCTGTCTGGGCATTAGTTGATTAGATTTACAGGCTTTTTTACTGGTTGCAACTGGCCATCACATGGTCTTGTGCATCTACTGGTGTGGTTAGTATTCTCCATATTCACCCAATCTCTAAATTGTGAGTAGTTGGTGGTCTAAAGCCTTGTAGTCTGGGTGTGTTCACGCATGTCTGGAGTGAAACAAAGTAGAAGTGCTTATCTGGCTTGGACGAGCATCATTCCTTCCATTCATAGATTGAAACAATAAGTTGAATTTATATGCTACCAGGCATCTCCGAGCTACAACCTAGGAGAGTTTCTTGGAATCCTAACACCACCCCAGGGGCAGTAAAGCTGTTCACCTGAATAAAAGTTGGGGTTTTGCATTTACTGAGAAAATATGAGTTCCAGCTCATGGGCCAAAGGGAGATGAAGATCCCTCCATCTAGCTAACCCCTAAAGACATTCAATTTGACATTACCCATGTTAATGAGGCCAACATAGACCTACAACCTAAAAAGGATTTCACTTATATCAAAACACTTCATAATGGAACCAGAATAACTGGATTTTGTAACTGTCGCTATGTGTCAGCAAATATTGTCTCTTGATTTTCCTGATAATACTATCGGTTGCTAAGGGCCATTGATGAACATCCCTCCTTCAACCTGTCATATGATATCTCCTCCCACCAGCCATTGAAATTGATATGCTTATTTTGTACCCCCTCATTGGCAAGCCAGTCCGCCACTTTGTTGGCTTCCCTACGAACATGCACCAACCTAAGGGTTCTTAGCATTCTTAGGTGTGCCTGGATTCTTTGGTAGACTTGTAGAAGCTACCAATGTTTTGAGATTTTCTCAGGAGTAGTCCCAGCATTTATCCTCTTCATTGAGTTAATGACTAGTTCTGAATCAGCCTCAATGATGACATTTTGAATGTTTTACCTGAGCAGTATTTCCAAGCATAATTCCATCACCATAAGCTCAGCCATATTGTTAGTTTCTTTACCTAGATAAATGTGGAAAATGACCAATATGTTTCCTTCCTCATCCCTCAAAACCCCTCCATAACCAGCTTCCTCCGGATTCCCTTTTGAAGCCCCATCTATGTTGAATTTTAAAAAACCATGAGAAGGGGGTTGCCAAGAAGACTTTTTTGTAGAGGTTATCTTGATAATCTACATAGAACCCAAAGGGGGAATAGCCTTGAGCTCTAACTTCTCCAATGTCCTGACCTCTCTTTGTTCAATGGGTTTATCTGTAGCTGCTCCTCCCAAGATATGCACCATTTATTTGAGTTGTTTAAGGACTAGTTTGAGGATGTTGCTCACTAGACTAGCTTTCTCCTTGAAAATCCTATTGTTGCACTCCTTCCATAAATTCCAGATTAAGAATCCTGGGGTCAGCATCCAGGCAGAGCTTATGATCTCATTATTCGAGAAATTGTTTCTCCAATTCTTCAAAGTAGTGATGATGTCATTAGCATCTCTCTCTGTCTACTCAAAGACTTCTCCAACCCAATTCCAATGTGTTGTGGTGAAAGCGTAGCTATTCAGGAGATGATTTGTAGTTTCTTCCTGTTGTCTACATAAGTGACATCTTGAGGGGCGAACAAAGCCATTTTTTTAAGATTATCCCATGTCAAAATCTTGCCCTGGTGAACTAGCCATTTGAACAGTTTGACTTTCATCCAGTGAAGATCTTCCTAGTTTTCTTTCCACGTCTTATCTGTGTTTGGAAGGTTAAACCCTACATCTATCCTTTTGGCTTCATTGAGGTTGAAGAGACCTACCTTTTTCTTTCCCCATCTTAGTTGATCATCTAAGTCTGAGTTTAAGATTTGTCTCTTGTCTAAAAGACCTTTAAGGGCTATAGCCTGAGTTTGCAACATGCCCTTTTCTATGTAATCTGGAAGTTTCCATGTTATCCATTTTCCATTGTTCTTTGATTGGTCCCAGTAGTCGCTTACCCGGCTTAGTCCTTTGTTGGTGGTATCAGTGTGGATGTTTGCTTATTCTTCACTTCAGAGATTGCTCTCCCACTGCCAATTATCCTCCCAGAACCAAGCCAGGTTTCCAGTTTTGATCTACCAGAAACTGTGATTCTGGACTAGGGCCCTATTCTCCCATGCCCTATTCCAAATTGTATAACCTTTTACTTGTCCTGTCATTCTCATTAGATTCTTCTCCTACCATTCCCTAGTATATTTTTCTTCCAAAGTTTTGCCCAGGGGGCTTGTATTTCTTTAAGCCATATCCACCAGATTTTGGCTCCAAGAACTCTATTTAGAATTCTTGGAGCCACAAGGGCCCATTTCTTCTTTTCTTCACCTTTCCCCCAGAGAAAGTCTCTCTGAATGTTTCTTATATTATTAACTACCCCTGTTGGTGCTGGAATGGCAGATAGAATATAGATAGGGATAGTTTAGAGAATAGCCTTAGTGAGAACCAATCTTCATGCTATATTTAGTGCTCTATTTGTCCATTTGCTAATTTTGTATTTTAGATTATAAAGGACAGGTTCCCAGACATCTTTGTGAAGCAGTTTGTCAGTGAGAGTAACTCGCAAGTACTTCATATGAAGTGACTCCCTTTGAAAGCCCAAGATTCTGGAAAGATTTATTTGTATTGAAATATCCATATTGAAAAAGAAAATCTTTGATTTAATAAGACTTACCTCTGTGCCCGCTGCCCTAGAAAACTCACTCAAAATTTGTTTGAATGCTTTGGCTTCCTTGACAGTGGGTGTGCCTTGAAGCATGGTATCATCCAGAAATTGCTGATGTGTCACCATGTCCCCACCATGAGTGAGTCTCAAACCCTGAATTCTCCCTTCCTCCTTAGCCACTCTGATAGATCTCCCTAACCCTTCCATCATTAGAATGAAAAGGAAAGGAGAAAGAGGATCTCCTTGTCTGATACCTCTAGAAGGCTTGAAGGTTCATGAAGGAGAGCCATTGAGAAGAATTGAACAGATGGCAATTGTAACTAGCGCCATAACCCATTTAATCTAATTGTGATAAAAGACATAGGCTTTTAATATTTCTCTTATGTACAACTAGGTAAGCTTGTCATATGACCTTGCTATGTCCAGCTACATAATCCTTCTTGCCTGTTTGTTGGTAATGAGTGAATGAACCATTTCATGAGCTTGAATTATATTGTCTAGAATCTTTCTTCCTTCCACATAGTCTGTTTGCTCCTCTAACACTAGGGTTGGGAGGAGAGGTTTGAGCTGGTTGGCGATGACTTTGGATATAATTTTGTATATCAGATTGCATAAAGCTATAGGTCTAAATCTGCCTGGAGAGGTGGTCTTTTCCTGTTCAGGGATTAGTGCTATGAGATATTCGTTGAGCGCCTTTAAAACTATCTTGAATCTTCTAGAGTCTTCCACTACCTCCAGGATGTCCTGTTTCACTATACTCCAACAGGATTTGAAAAAGTCTACATTAAAGACATCTAGGCCTCATGCTTTCCCATTTTGCATCTCTTTCACGGCTTCCTCTATTACTTCCTCTGTTACTGGTCTATTGAGGTTGAAATTGTCTTCTCTAGTGACCAACTTAGGGATGTACTGAGTAAATCATTGCGTGGACTGGTATCTATCTTCCGAGGTTTCCTTAGAAATTTTCTGAGAATGCTGGAGTATAACTTTTTCCATCTCTTCACATGTGAGTGCTTCTCTTGATTCCATTATGGTCTGTGAGTTTCACAATTCTATTATTGTTTCGATGAGCTATGGTGGATCTGTGAAATAATTTGGTGTTTCTCTTCTTTAATCCATTGTACTATGGAATCCTATCTCTAGAGTATTTCCTCTTGAAGGCATCTGCTGTCGCATTCCTGCTGGAGTGACTCAGCCATCTCTTTCTTTACTTCTGTATAGCATTCAGTGATAAGAATCTGGTTTATTTCCTTTAGTTTCCTTTCCACATCTTCCTTAGCTTTGAAGATGTTACCAAATTCTTTTTTGTTCCACTCTTTCAGTCTGCCTTTTATGTATTTGAGCCTACTGTGTAGGAGGAACATTTTTGTACCTTGTAGGTGAAGCTCTTCCTTCCACCATTCTTCAATGTTGGTGAGGAAATCAGAATTTGTGAGCTATGCGTTCTCAAAATTGAAAGGAGTGTTCCTTGGTTTTCCAAAGAGGGAAGCTTCCAGTTGTATAGGCCAGTGATCTCAACCTCCAGAAGGTAGAATGAGTGTAGTAATGTTGCCTCCCCTGAGAAGAAGTTCCTCTGAGACCAAAAATATGTCCAATTTTGAGGCTACTTGGTAGGTCCTCCGCCTTTTTTATTCCAAGTGAATATTCCATTGCTTGCTTCCACATCAACTAATTTCATATTGGTGATGAAGTTCTAGAAGGCAATTGAGTCTCTGCCTAGTGTTCTAGATCCTCCTTTCTTCTCCATGAGTGATTTTGTTATGTTGAAATCTCCTCCAAGAATCGATGGTAGAGCTAGGTAGCACTTCTTCATTTCTAGTGTTGTGAGGAGTCGAAGTTTGTCCTCCATTGGCTACGGAACATAGACATTTGTGATCATGTAACATTATATGTCTCCCACTAGTTGGAAAATTAGTGAAAGGTGATGTCTGGATGCCTCTGCATCAATTACACCAAATTTTTGTGCATCCCATAGAGTGAGAATGCCACCAGCCAATTTATTTTCCTTAAATGCAAGGTATTCATATCTATTTAACCATTTGCTATGTTTTTCGTGGATCCTCTCCACAGTGCATTTTGTTTCCTATATGAATACTATGTCAAGTTTTTCCTTTTTGATTCTTTTACTTAAAGTCCTTTGTTTTCTTCTCCTCCTAGGTCCTCTAATGTTCCAGGTTGTAATTTTCATTAAAACGGGTTTTCAAAGGAGTAATTGGAAAGATCTTTCATCCTTATACTTATCTTATAAATGAAAGAGGTCGGCAAAATGGAATGATATATATAATGGGTCTAGATGAGAGCTTCGTTATTGATCGGAACTACGTTACAAAGATTGTCAATATAATAAAGGTTAAATAAGATAAATATATTGACATTGATGCTTCTTCACCCCATCACAGAAAATTTAATATTTTAACCATTTCATTTTATTAGTATTTACTCACTTTATCACTATATATGGTCTTTATTTTGTTATTATTTGAATCTAGAATAACAGTAAGTTCAAAGGGATCATGTTAATCATAAATACTTGTTACTTTATTTTGTTATTATTTGAATTCAGAATAATAGTATGCGTTAATCTTAAATACTTGTATATACGTAATGATTATTTCAAATTTCATTTTATTTTTAACTGTTATAAATATTATAGATATATTTTAATTCTGAAATTTATTAAGATTTCATTCTTCTCCATACCCAATAAATTTGGAATTAAGATAAAATTATCTTTAATATTTTTGTCTTTTTTTAAGAAAATGTGTATTTCTTTTACATTTCAAATCAATATATATATATATATATATATATATATATATAATATATAACATTTCTAAAATTATTTAAAATAAATATTATATCAATTTTCGAAATATTTATATAAAATATATTTATATTAACATAATTTTAATTAATTATTACTGTAAGAATCGAAATCTTAATATTTTAGTAATTTGAAAACCATCAGAAATAGTTTTTATAAATAAATAACTATTAAATATAATTATGGAATGCAGAGAAGTTTTATAGTTTAATATGAAGGGGTGTTGTCATTAGTGTTCATTTAAAAAATAAATAAAATAAATTATAATAACAACATTTTCTTTTGTTACTTTTGAATCACAAAGCTTTTTGAACCTTGAATCTCATACATGATATCCAATTGAACTTCCCCGTGAGCTAATACTCACAATAATAAATTTAAAATAATAATAATAAAAAATGGACGTCAACCATAAATAAAATACTTCAATTTCCATATTATTTTTAAATCCACGTTATACAGATATAAATTATTTGAAAGTAATGTACTTTGCAATATTAAGGAGATATGTAATTCCTTCACTACTTAATATGAAGTTTACAAACCCCATCTAAAGATAATATAACTGATATTACATGATGTGCAATGAATTTTATGTTTAGATGACATTTAATAGTTAAAATAAAAACATAATGGTAAAGAAAAAATACTATTAACCATAATAAAACATTTCTATGTCTAGCTTAGAGAGTTAGCTCAACTCATTGAGTTCCCTAGCTTAGAGAGTTACTCAATTATTTGAGTTCCCTTGCTAGACTATATCACCATTAGGAGGTCACTAGGTCAATTCTCGTAGACACCCTTGGGGTTAGGGTTAACTATACCACAAAAAATAGTCTTATATCAAGTCTATATGAAGCAAAAGAAAGTAATACATGATATGTCTAATTTATTACATTTTTAATATGGAGTTGATATGATCTACCAATCTACCACAAAAAATTATTTCAACATCCATATTAAATAAAATAGTCTGATATCAAGTTTATATAAAGAAAAACAAAGCAAAACAAAATAATAAATAATATGTCTAATTTATTACATTTTTAATATGTAGTTGATATGATCTACCAATCTACCACAAAAAATAAATTCAACCTCCATATTAGATAAAATAGTCTTATATCAAGTTTATATAAAGCAAAACAAAATAATACAGGATATGTCTAATCTATTGCATTCTTAATATAACATTTAAAAAATATTATTAACAAAAAAAATCTAATATATAGAGATAATTTTATTTCATTAATAGACTTTTTTAAGGAGATTTGTAATTCATTCATTTTCTAAAATGGAGTTGACATGTAACATTTTAAATATTTATAATAAAACTAACTATAAAGAGTGATAATTCTATGGTTACATGTTTTCTATTTCCAAATATGATTGAAGCGTGTATGAACATTTAATGTATAATGTGAAAATAAAATAACATATTCAATTAAATTTGGATATACTAATAAAATAAGATATATATATATATATATAATATATATAAAGACACACACACACAAAATTCTTATTCCATTAATATTTTTTTTTAAGAAGATTGTGACTCCGTTAATTTTCAATATAGAATTCACATCAATGGCATTTATATAATTAATGGAGTTGTCTTTCATGCGATTTTTTGGAAGCTTTTCCTGTGGATTTTTCAGGTCTAATTTCTCTAAAATCCCGTGCAAATTCATTGAAATCACAAGATTGATGGGTAAACCCTTCTCAACGGAAGTGCTCTAGGGGTTTTTCATGGTGCCGAATCCATATATACAGTGAAAAAACTAGTCTAAATAAGACAAATCAAGATTTCACCTCAAAAACTCCAAAAAATCGCAGTATACATAGCTCCATATAAAAAGTCATA
This sequence comes from Pinus taeda, assembly GCA_000404065.3. Taxonomy (NCBI): domain Eukaryota; kingdom Viridiplantae; phylum Streptophyta; class Pinopsida; order Pinales; family Pinaceae; genus Pinus; species Pinus taeda. The sequence goes on along the minus strand of APFE030116215.1, from coordinate 8,067 downwards.
TATATATATATATGTATTAACATGTTAATCTGTAAAGAATGTGAATGATAAATAAATAATTTCATCTCACTATATATATATATATATATAATTATATATATATATATAAGTATATAATATAGTATATATATATATTCTAATTTCAATATAATTGGAGATTTACTTAACTTGGTTAATGTGTAAAACATGAATAATAATAAAATATTATTGTCTTTCTCGTCATCATGGCACACATATGATTTATTAGTTTAAAAAAAAATATAATCCATATATAAAAGAGAGAATTAACTATTCCATTAATAAATTAATCTATTGATTTTTAATATGAAGTTTGAACAAGAACATTTTAAATATTAAATATAGATAAATAAATAAACCTAAATATTAAAAAAAAAATTATAACAATATATTTATATAGAGGGAAAGTGGCCATAGATATATGCTTTCTACTTCCTAAATATAATTAGGGCACATATTGGAGTTTTAATGTGTAGAATATGAATTATAAATAAAATATTTCAATATAGCTATATAAAACAAAATCTTAATTTAAGCTACTAAGATTAAAAACAATCAAATATTTAGATGTGTAAATATTTCCTTAATTTTTACAATCAAAAAATAATTTGAATCTTAAAAAATTTAATCTTTTCAGACATGAAGTTAAAATACACATATATCATTTACAACAAAATCAAATAAATAATTAACAATGTTAGAAAAAACAAATAACTATTTAAATTTTCAT
>APFE030116211.1:16569-37191 GCA_000404065.3 Pinus taeda | reverse complement strand
AGGCCCTGTCCTCCTCGAACTTCACATCCCATCTGACAACAACTCTCCTCTGTGCAGGAATGTAAATCCGAAAGGCCTTTGAGGTCTCACTGTAGCCCACAAAGATACCCTTATCTGCGGTGGGCTCTAGTTTGGTCCTCTTCTCCTTGGGTATATAGGAGTATCTAATGCATCCAAAGATATGAAGATGACCAATATCAGGCCTTCTTCCCAGAGAAAGCCTCCTCCGGAGTCATGTGCCCCAAGGCACAATGCGGACTCCTGTTTTGCAAGTAAACAGTTGTGTTGCAGGCCTCTGCCCACAAGAATAATGGCAACCCCTGATCATGTAACATGGCTTTGGCAGCCCCTACGATGGATTTGTTTTTCCTCTCCGCAACCTCTTTCTGCTGGGGGTTGTAAGGAATAGTGAACTCCCTCCTAATTCCAGCCTCCGCACAATAATCAACAAACTCTCCAAGGGTGTACTCTCCCCCATTGTCCGACCTCAGGGACTTGATCTTCCGACCTGTCTGTGTCTCCACAAGAGCTCTAAACTCCTAAAACCGCTTGAAGACCTCACTCTTGGTCTTCAAGAAATAAATCCAGGTCCTCCTGGAGTGATCATCAATGAATAAAACATATTACTCATATCCACTCAAGGAAACATGAGACATCCGACTGCTCACATCAGAATGAATCAAATCAAGTATCCCAGTCGCTCTGTTGTCACTGCTGGGAAAAGGGGATTTGGCAAACTTGCCCAACACACATCCTCTGCAAGTATCAAAGTGATCAGTACTGAAATCTGGCACACCTGTAGTGATTTTCCGCAAGGTCCTCAAGGTTCCATGATACATATGTCCCATCCTGCGGTGCCAAATCTCGCATAGCTCAGAATTGCTAGCTTTGCTGTCGGGACTACTGCTCAATGCCACAAGGGACTGGAATGCAAACTTGTACACCTTTGCATGGCGTACACCTATCACTCTAGCTGAATCAGATGGAGTGCCCCTCGGATACATCAACACCTGTCCTCCCCTGAACAGTATCTCATACCCTGTGTCCTCCAAAGCTGAGATGGGTATGAGGTTCTTCCTAATCCCAGACACATAAAGAACATCTGTCACCTTCAAGGGAGGTTTGGACTCCCTCTGAAATGTCAGTGTCCCCACCCCGACTTCTCTAACAACTCTGTCATCACCGATTACTACCTCTATATCAGTGCCACTCTCTGAAAGCTCTGAGAAGTACTCACAGACTCTTGTCATGTGACGTGAAGCCCCACTATCCACATACCAGATACCTGAAGATGCTCTGCTAATCGAGGGAAGAGCATGCTCCCTCTAAACCTGTGTGGCAGGTGATCCTGCACTAGAGGACTCATACGCAGTGAACCCAAACTCCCGGTCAAAACGAACTACAAAGTCCTCAACCTCTACTGAAGCTGCCACGCTCTGGTTCTTCCCCTTCTTCTTCTTCTTCTCCGGACACACAACTGTATAATGTCCCATCTTTTGACAAGTCCAACACTTCACCTTGGAATAGTCCTTCTGTGTGTTACCCTGTTTACCTTTACCTTTGCCTTTGTCCCCACCATTGCTTGTGGAAGCCTGCTTCCTCCCTTTGCCTTTCTTGCCTCCTGCTGACAGTGCTACATTCTCATCCTGCTCAACTGGCTTAGCTGCCCCAAGCTGACCTTTCCTGATCTCTGTCTTAATGCAATCATCCCAAAACCTCTCCCATGTGGGAAGGGTCTCACGTGCACAAACCCCATCAGCAAAGTTCATCCATGAACGGGGGAGGCCATTACCGCAATCCGCACCAACTGAGTGGGTGGAATGGCCTCTCCAATCGCTGCCAACTCATCTCTCACATTAGTAATCTTAGTGAGATATCCAGCTGCACTATCATTGCCCATCTTAATGTTTTTCAGTTTCTCCTTCAGAACCATTTTCCGGTTCTCATTGGTACTCTGGTAGAGATTGGACAATGCTGTCCACATCTCATGGGCATTGCTCTTTCCTCTCACATGAGGAATGCAATGGTCTTTGATTCCGTCTAGAATCAGCCTCTTACCCTTGTTGTTCTTTTTATTATAAGCAGCCAACTGAGTAGCATCAGTAGGCACAACAACAGGGGTTTGTGTGGTATGCACCATGATATCCCAGACTTCTGCCTCCTCAAAGATACTCTGCATTCTCTCCTTCCAAACGCTGTAATTTGTATGCCCATCCAACCTATCCTCCACCCTCAATCCCAATGACATCCTGCTGTCCTAAAACTGAAAAATAGCACTGCTGTAGTAAAGATAAAACCTGCTGTTTATGAAAAATCAGCTCGCTGGAATTTTCTGAGTGAAAAATCAGCAGCTGTAATTTTTCTCTTTTGCTGTCCCAAACTGCCCTTCAGCACTCAAGCTCTGATACCATGTTAAAATTTCTGTTTTCCCACCCCGGTTTTCAGTTTCTCCTTATTTCTCCCATGTAGTTAAATGCCCTTTCCCATAACCATACATTTAACAAGCTGGAAAAAATAAATTTTGCTGAAAACACAAATTCTGGAAAATTTACAGAATGCTGGAAATTGCAGAAATAAAAATCAGCAGTAATAAACAGCGATTAAAACACATTGAAACACTGATATTTTTTGTCAACGTGACCCTGGAAAAACCCCCTACAACTCTTGGGGAAAACCTTAGAGCTCGTCGTTATTTCTGAAAAATGTCTTTTTACAGCAAGAAAATTTCAGCAAAAAATTACAGCAAAATAATTTTTTCAGCAAGCAAACTTATCCGTTTTCAGTCCAACGGACCACCTGGAAACTTCTCAGTTTTCAGCAAAAAATCAGCTTTTTCTGCTTGTTATTGCTGCTGTTCTGCTTGTCTTTTTGCTGTTCTGATTTTGCTGAAGAGCTGCCTGGTATGTGTGCCAAACTGCTGCCTCTTTCTCCTTCTTGTCCAGAAATCTCCCTTGCTCTCTTGCTCTCCTTCTCCCAATCTGCTCATGAAAGAATGAATGATCTTTTCCTCATTTTTCTCCTTTAATATAACTCCAAGTGACTTTTGGGGATCCAAGTGACTTTTCGGTGATCTCTAAATCCAATGGCTGAAATAGATTTAGATCAATGGCTGAGATTAAATGCACATCATTTAAATCTCACTTTCTATTTTTTTATTCACCCACTTTAATAAAGACCCACTTAGTCATTTATTTCCAAAGTCACTTTTCCTTTCTAATTTTTCATTGACTTTATAAAGTCACTTTAAAATTAGACTTAGTAACTTTATCACTTAAAGTCACTTTTAAATTAGATTTTAACTTTATAAAAATTATAAAGTCATTTTAGGAGAAAAATTAAAATCTTTTGGACACTTTTCCCTAGGCCAAAGATCAAAGCCTAAGGGAACCACCTGTCCTCCGGTACCAAATTTCAACACCAACTCCATCTTACATTTGTGAATGCACTTGTCAAAAAGATGTCGTCCACATAAAGTACCAGAATGAGAGGTTTATCATTTTCATCCTTAAAAGTAAAGGTTTGGATCAGCTTCACTTCTAGTGAATCCCAGCGTCATCAGATAGCTATTGATCATCTCATACCAAGCCCGGGGTGCTTGCTTCAATCCATAGAGATCTTTCTTCAACCTGCATACATGAGATTCTCGATCATGAACTTCAAACCCCTCAGATTGTTCCACATAGACTTCCTCTTTGATTGAACCATGCAAGAAGCGATCTTGACATCCATCTGATGTAGGTTCCATCCTTGTGAGGCAGCAAGGACTATGATCGAGCGGATGGTGGTGTATCGGGCAACAGGTGCAAATATCTCATCATAATCTACACCTTCCTTTTGAGAGAAGCCTCGAGCAACAAAGCGAGCCTTGAACCTTTCCACACTTCCATCAACTCCATGCTTGATTTTGTAGAGCTATTTATAAGTGACAACCGATTTGTCCTAGGGTCTAGACACCACATCCCAAACATCATTCTTCATAATTGACTCATATTCTTCATTCATAGCATCCTTCCATACTTGTTTCTTCACAGCTTCTTCAAATGATGAAGGCTCATTTTGAATGATAGTGCTCATGGCAGTCAAATATCCTTGATACCTATTTGGCTTCTTGCTTTCATGTAAAGTCCCCCTTGGTGCAATGTGCCTCTCAACATCTTCTAGAGTCTCCCTAAGCCATGAGGGCCTCCTCTTGGAGGAGGAAGGCTCATGAGGGAGTGGATCAATAGGATCTATAAGTTCATCAACATCAGGGACCGTTTCGTCCTCTTTTCCATCCTGATTTCCTCTGTCAGCTTCTTTGTCCTTCCTTAAGATAGGAGGATTGTTGTTCTTACGGAGGGCCATATCTTCGTCAAAAACGACATCATGACTTATTTCAACTTCCTTTTGACCAGCCACATAAATTCTATATCCCTTAGAATTTTCACTATAGCCCACAGAGATTCCTTTCTTCCCAGATGCACCCAATTTGCTTCTTTTCTCTTTCGGCACATGAAAATATATGGGGCTTCCAAAAATTCTAAAATGAGAGATATCGGGTTTCTTACCAGTGAACATTTCTTCGGAAGTCTTGGAGTCCAATGCTTGATGAGGGCGCCGATTTTGAACATACATGTCGGTATTTGCAACTTCAACCCATAGAAACTTTGGAAGGCCTTGATCATGAAGCATCACACGAACAGCTTCTACAATAGAGTGATTCTTCCTTTCAACCACACCATTCTGCTCGGTAGTGTATGGCGTTGTAGTCTCCCTCTTAATGCCAGCTTCTCTGCAATAACCTTGGAATCCATTGGATTCATACTCGGTCCCATTATCAATCTTCAATATCTTGATTTTCTTCTCGAATTGGTTTTCGATCAAGGCTTTGAAATGTCGAAACCGGGGGAACACTTCATCCTTCTTCTTTAAGAAATAGATCCAAGTCTTGCGAGAACAATCATCCACAAAGGTGAGATAATATAAGTACCCTCCCTAGGAGTTTATGGGCATCATACCAGATATGTCGGAGTGGATCAATTCCAATATGTTTGTGTTCTTGCTATTACTTGAGGGGAATGGTCCCCTTGTAAGTTTTCCTTCAGCACATCGCAAACATACACCTTCATGCTCTACTTTGAACATGGGCATACCTGTCACCGTCTGTCTCACATTGGGTAAGGCCTTATAATGAAGATGGACGAACCTTCGGTGCCATAGTTCAGATTGTATAGATGTGTCGCAAGACATGGCTCCTAATGGACTTCCTCCAACTTGACACAATGTGTCAACCTTGGACCCAAGAGTAAAAGCATCCTTGAAATTTCTTTTCCAAACACATAATTTCCATCGATAGAAAGCCACCTTGAATCCTTTATCTTCCATTGTTGAAATGGACACAGGTTCTTATTGATATCGGGTACATATAGTACTTCTTGCAAATGAATATTGTTACCTTGATTCAATTTAAGGGTAACATTCCCTACTCCCTTCACGGGATACATGGCATCGTCTCCAAGGACGATCTCCAAGTTTGTCTCCTTTTCTATCAGATTAGAGAGTGTTTCTTTGTATCTAGTGAAGTGTCTTGAGGCACCACTATCAATCAGCCAATCTCCCAAAGTGTCCAGAGGAGAGGCAATGGAGAGGGTCGATATAAGATAGTACTCTTTTTGCTTATCGCTAACAACATTGGATTCATCGTACCTAGAGTTCCTTGATTTCTTGGAGGGTCCACCATTTGGACCTGCCATTCCTTTGATCGTTGTTGTTGATGTTGCCCCTGGAGTTGTTACGATATTCATCATCTCGAGGTGTGTATCCCTTCTATTAAGACACTCCCTTGCATGGTGGCCAAATTTATTGCAAACAAAGCATCTTCCCTTCCTTCCAATTTTTAATCCCGTATCTTCCTTGATTTTGCTTCTTTGAACCTACATTGTTCTTCCTCTTGGCATGAGCAGAGAATGCGGTGGAGTTGATTCTATTAGAAGGCATTTCTTGCTCCACCATTCTTGTTTCTCCTTGAATGCATCTCAACGTCAATTCTCCAAACCCTGAAATTCGATCATTGTTGAGTATAGTGGTTCTAAATACATACCACTCGAGTAGGAGTCCTCCAAGGGTGGTGAGAGTAAGTTCCCTGTCAAGAATGACTTCTCCAATCGAGAGTAGATCATTCTTTATCTCAGTAATCCTCAACAAATAGGATTGAATGTCCTCGTCCTTGCCCTTCTTAATATCCTTCAACTTATTCTTGAGAAGGAGAATTTGATTAGCATTTCTAACCTTGAACATGCTAACCAACCTGTCGTATATTTCCTTGAAGGTCTTCAATTCAGAGATAAAGGCCACCAGATGCTTGCAAATGGAATCCCTGATAATCTTCTTCACTTAACTTCAGCGTTATTTACTTGGTCTTCACAACAAACAGTGCATTTGATGGAGGCTCAGGGATTTTACCCTGCACATAATCCATCACTTCCTTCTCTTCCAAGGTCAAATCAAGAGACATCTTGCATCCATGATAGTCAGATTTATCATGGACCTTGTCTTCAGCCAAGAAGTAGGATGACGGACCCATTGAGTCTTTTGTCCTTGTCCAACTATCTTTGGTGATTTCTCTCACTCTTGCTTGGGCTTTGTCTTCAGCTCTGATACCATGTTAATTTTAGACAACGATGTTATGTTCTATGCTTTAGAGCAGTTTTACTTCAATTTCTTTGTGAGCCCAATATCAATTTCAGTTTAGCAATCACATAAACATGTAAGTAAAATGTTGATAGAACATAAACATAAATAGTAGAAGACAACCGCTGGAACAAAAAAAGCCCTTCCTTCCTTCGCACGTGTGGAGAGAGAAACTGCTCAAAAATTCGTACCCAATCAAATGAGGAGAGAGAGATGTGTGTAGATGAAGTGTGTCCAAATGAGGATGAGGCATCATCTAGTTATAGGCTAGCGTTGAGAATGAACGGATGTGACTGTTGGGCTTCTGAGCCCACATGAGTTGGCCAACCTTGACAATTTGTCCATAACATAAATAAATTCATATCTTCATTAGTACATGTCAAAATCAAATGATATTTAGATTAATCCTACACCTCTCAAAGAGAGGAATCCAAGAATCTGTTGTCATAAATAAGATGACCCATGTGGAGTTTGGCCCTAGTTGCCAATTTTAACAGTAACATTCGGCTCCAATTGGGACATGAGCTCACCATAGAGCGCATGATCCATATGCTCGAAACGAGGATTTCATGAGAACTCTAGCAATCCCTACGCTCGTAGACCTATAGCTTGAGCATTGCAATAAACTTGTTTCGGACCATGTGCACTAGGCGCAGGGTATCGTCCATGTTTTATATTAAGTATAAATCCGTACAGAGAATAAATATATTTTAAATGCAATCTAATCTATATGAAACATGATATGAATGGTATTATAATGCTAACACAATATGCGATGCACCTACACTACTTTACAATGGTAGCATACAATGCATGACCTAAGTATAGTCATATAACCAATGTAATCAGCATATCATTGAATCAACATAACACCTCTTACCCCAATGGCTCATTATGAGACAGAGCAAGAAAGCATCACCATCACCTATGCAAGATTCACATGGCAAAAAACACATGTTGAATCACAAGGGTGGGAGGTCGGAAAATAAAATGACCATATATCGTGAAATGAAGTCATGGATAAAGAGGGAAAAGAGGAATCCAACTCGCAATATTGCATCATTTCTTGCACCCTGAAAATAGAGAAATCAATGATCAAGCTCAAGAATTTTCGCTCAAGGGCTATCTCAGGCATACAATTCTCATTGATGTCCTTAGGGACATGATTGGAGAGATATGATGAGGGAGATGGTTGAACGGCAAGATCTTAATAACTAGACGACTTGTCACAATAATCAAATTCAAGAGGCTCAACCAACGCTAGGACATCATGTTTAATATTTGTGTATCCTGAATATGATTGAGGGATGACAACAAGAAGATCCAAGGATGACTCAAATACATCATCAATCACATCCTCTTGATCATATGGAGTATAAGGCAAGACAAGGTCTCTGTTAGCATCATCATCAGTATCATAAATCAGATTCTTGTCAAAGTGATGGTCACTAATATCCCATTTCCCCTCTTCTATGTGAAAGTAGTCACAAATGTCAACCTCCAAGGAATTAATGGGATCACCTTTTTCAAGGTCTTCATGAGGCTCATCAATCATAATACCCATGAAAAATGTGGGGCTACCTTGGCCCTTTATACTTCTTCCCATCAATACAGCAAAAGAGGGAATGCTTCTAGTTTTGCATGAATTATCAAGCTAAACCTTATGCTCAATGGAGATAATTACACAACTCAATCAAAACGTATTGATGGGATCACCTTTTTCAAGGCCTTCAAGCGACTCATCATCAATCATAATACACATGAAAAAGGTGGGGCTAGCCTCAACTCCATTTGCCAAAGAGCCATCTTCATCATGATCCTCACCATGCCCTACTTCAAAATCATCTTCGACATCTTTTTAAATGTTAACATCTTGATGATCTAGAAAGGATTCTTCCTTTTGCTCATGGTACTCTTCTTCAACTTCTTCAATATAATCAATGAGGCCTTCCTTTCAGGGAGCAACCACCAAACTTTGACAAGCATCTTCAGTAGTTTGAAACCTTGGCCCTTTATACTTCAAAAATCTTTCAATCAATATAGCAAAAGAGGGAATGCTTCTAGGCTTGCATGAATTATCAAGCCAATCCCTACACTTATACCTGATAGAGATAATAAACAACTCAATGAGAACATCTTGATGAACCACATTGACTTTTGAAGCATGCTTGATAAATTTTGTTGTGTGATCAATTGTTGAAGATGGATCACAATCAAATTTTAGTATATTTTCCATATACTTCCAATCCAAGCCATTTGGATATCCAAGGATCCCTATAATATCCAAAGTTGGGAACTCGTGTGGCAGAACCATTATGTTAAATTTCACATATCAATGACATTGGAGTCGTCGGAGTGAATTCAAAAATTGCCTTTAAAAGATTCTTGTTTCACCCTACAAGCATTAAAACTTTAAAGTTTAGACAAGAACTAGGGCTTTGTTCTTGCAATGGAGTCGCCAGAAGAGAATCTATCTTTATCATTAGGGATGAAGCTAAATCTTCAAATTACAAGGGGGCAAAACTCGCTCTGTCCTCGTCAACGGCGCCAAAAATGTTGATTTTCCATGAGATTATGCAACTGCTATGATGAACAATCTAAAACTACTTTTCTTTTCACCCAGACACAAAATTTCTCAACACTAGAAGCAGCGGAACTAAACACGGAGATAAAGACAATAACACAAACAAAACAAAACAAACAAACAAACAAAAACTCTTGGGAAAACCCTCTCCTTGATTTGGTATTTTATTGACTGAGCAAATAGATCAAATACAAAGCAATCTATCTCTTGAGAACAAAAATCTTCTCCTGTTGATCTAGCCTAGACTTGCACTGCCAACCCTAAATCCTAGCGCACTTGCGAACTCCTATTACTTAGGACACAATCTCTATGCGCTCTCCACAAACAAGGCTCTCTCACAAACTCGTGAGATCTATCTTGTCACACGAACCTTTGTGCACAAAACTTATGAAATGCTTGTACCTTCGTCCTCTCTCTATAGATTCAATCCATGCTAAATTAGGGAAGCACAAATTTAGAAGTTGAGTCGTGATTGACAAGTTAACAAAGTCAAACTAGTTCTCTCTCCAATCAACATTAGAGTTCTTAACTCGTCCTTAAATCAAGAATGAATACTAACTCGTTCTAACTGAACATGTAACTGTTAGCCAATCTTGTAGTCAAATTGATGATGACTTCTACTGTACTGAAGCTCCAACTCTACGCATATTAACTTGATGATTATTCCAGTAAACTATAAATAACTCATCATAACTGAAGTCTAAATCCTAAGGACAATTTGAGGTCTTCGTTGGCTAAGGCACAAGCCAAAAGACCTTGCTTGCCACGTTTTCAATACTCCTTAACGAGGAAGGTGCTTTTAGAATAACCTCATCTAGTTTGATCCATCTCTGACACTACCACGTTCTCTATTGTTGTCGTTGCTCCCTATGAACTAGAAGACTTCTCTGTTTTCCTCTACTGAACCTGATCTAAAGACCTATTATTTCCCACCATGTTCTACGAGTCCATCACTTCAATAATAAGTGCCATGTAACCTATGTACCTTTGTGTTGCTTCCTCTAGCTGGAAGTGATACTAGAAGATTCAACTCTCATCTAACCTCCCTTAACCAAATCCTCTGCCCACTTGGCTTGAACTCTCCCTACACTAGGAGTCTCTAACTAAGTGGTTGCCTCCACTTGCCTTCGGCTATGCTCCTGATCATTCTACTGGTCAACCCAACTACCAACTAGCTTAGACTCAAACTGAGATATGAGCTAATGCTATTGAGAACCCTATCCCGCTCTTGCTCAACCACCACTTCTCCACTTTGAGCTCTCCCTGCCTTGTTGCTCAAAGTTGCATCTGTCTCTATCTGCAACTTGTAGAGATTCTCACCCTCACACCTATCTACTTCTTACATCCCGAAGCTAAGTGCCAAAGGTACACCTTACCTCTCCTAAAGATGATATCATATCCCTTGTCCTCAAGGGTAGCTACCGAAATAAGATTTTGCCTCAATCCTGAAATATAGAGAACATCTCTAAGATGAAAAGGATTACCTGACTCCCTCTGAACTGACAATAGCAATTCCTTTAGCTACAAACATTCCATCATCTCCTAGCTCAATCTGATACTACATATCTTTCTCCTTCATGTTGTTGAAATACTTCTTGTTCCCAGTCTAACTATGTTCATCAAACTCCTGTTCATGCATTGCAACTATGTTCCACAACTGGTCTCTATAGTGGGTTACTTGATTGCACACCCCAACATCCACTTCGCACTTGACAGCATATTTTCGTCGTTGACCACCCCACATTACAACTCCCACAGTGTCCTTTCTTTACCAGCATCTGGTTGGGTGGCCTTTCCTGGTGGTTTGATTCAATTTTTACACCTGCGGCCTGAAACCTCTTGGTAGAGACTGACACTCACGGTTGGTCGGCAGCTTATCCACGTGCTTCCATTGCGAGCTTTGTTGCTCCATGTGCAGGCCCAACTATTGGATGCCTCGCGTTGCCACCAGGGAATCTTTGTCAACGTTAATAATGATACCCTACAAACTTGTCTATCAACTTTGGCCACTCAACTTTCAACACCAGATGCTACCTCCACCCTCGTCTGATAACTTCCATCGTGCTTGTGTCACCGTTGTTGCGTATTGCCTATGTCAGCGATTGACTCTGGCGGCTTGACTGTGGGTGGTCTGGCAGCTAAAAACTCTTGTGTGCCCTTCGCTTCAACCGAGCCCACTTCTGCTCGACCTGCTCTGTGTTCGACTTCAGCCTCATCTCGATACCACCAAAATAAAAACAATGTTGCTTGTTTGTTCTTGCGCAATTGAACTACTAGTCAGCTGGCCTACTTATTGGTCAAACGATTTCTTGCCCACATTCTCTGCGCATGGTCAATCTTGTCGACTGATTCAGCCTTCTATCTCCAAGCCCCGACTTGGTTTCCCCGTCTCCAGCAAACTTTCACAGTTGGTTGGTCGCCTGGTTACCTGCACAATTGGTTCGTTGTGTGCTCTCCATCGGTCTGGTGGCTACTGATTGCCTCGCAGCGGCTGGTGGCTCAACTGGCGGCTAGGTTGTCAACCAACAGGCCTCACACACACCTTTTTTTTTGCAACTTGTTATTTTTCCTGTTTAAAAAAGGAGGCCCTTCGTTTTCTCTTCATCCTTTTTTTCTAATCATTGATACCATGTTGTTTTTCCACGAAATTTTGCAATTTCTATGATGAACAATCTGAAACTACTTTTCTTTTCACCTAGACACGGAATTTCTCAACACTAGAAGCAACAGAATTAAAACATAAAGATAAAGACACAATAACACACACAAAAAATTCTTGGGAAACCAAACTAGGAAAACCCTCTCCTTGATGTGGTATTTTATTGTCTAAGCAAATAGATCAAATACAAAGCAATTTGTCTCTTGAGAATAAAGTTGTTCTCTTGCTAATCTAGCCTAGACTTGCCCTGCGAACACTTGATCCCAGCTCTTAAATCCTAACACATTGGTGATCTCCTATTACTTAGGACACAAGCTCTTTGCGCTCTCCACAAACAAGACTCTCACAAACACGTGAGATTTGTCTTCTCACACAAACCTTTGTGCAAAAAACTTATGAAATCATTGTGCCTTCGTCTTCTCTTTATAGATTCGATCCATGCTAAATTAGGCAAGTACAAATTTAGATGTTGGGTTGTGATTAACAAGTTAACTAAGTCGAACTAGTTCTCTCTACAATCAACATTGGAGTTCTTAACTCGACCTTCCTTCAATCAAGACTAAGACTAGTCAAAGTTCAAACTGATGAAGGCTTCTACTTCACTGAAGCTCCAACTCTACGTATGTTAACTTGATGATTATTCCAATAAACTGAAAATAACTCACCCTAACTAAAGTCTAACTCCTGAGGACAATTTGACGTCTTCACTGGCTAAGGCACAAGCCAGAAGACCTTGCTTGCTACATTTTCAACGAAAATCGTTGCCGAAAAATATAGCATGTCTTGGAGAGGGGTATACCCTACAAGTCTTATCACTAGACCAAGAGACAACAATTAGGTAGTAGCACACTGTCACCACAGCTACTACCCCATGCTCCCATGCTCTTTATTGATTTTCACCAATGGGAGGGGTCTGAATAGATAGGTCACCTAATAGGTATTCTAGGTTTTAAAGGTATAGATAGGTCACTTAATAGGAATTATGTTATATACCTAGGGGGGATAATATGGGGTACCAGGGGAGGTACCCAAGGTAATAATGTAATAATGGGATGGGCCATAGTAATAAATAAGGTGGTTAACCCATATCATGTAAGGGACCACAAGTAGTTAGTGTTAATGTAATGGGCCCATGGTATTAGTGGATGGTATGAGGGAACCATGGTATTGTATGTATGAGGCCTATATAGAGGTTAGAGACTCCACATGGAGAGGTGTGAAGGAATATAGTCAAGGAATTATTGTATGAACAAGCATATGGCTTGTGGAGTGTTCTCCTTCCTTAAGGAGTGAATGTATGGTGTTGCCCTACCTTAAGGGTTTGATCAATAAAGAATCATTTCATATTATTTCTAGGTTTATTTGCATTATCTTATATTTTCATATCATATCTATAATATTTCCGAGTTAGATCTACAAGTGGTATCAGAGCTATAACAAATTCTAGGTTTTAAAGGTATGAAGTGACTTCAAGGCTTCTAAGGGAAAGACACAATTTAGGTACTAGGCTCCAACTATGAAGAGGCAATTCGATTTTTAGAGAGGCCAGATTAGGGCAACACAAGACCTAGGGTTTGAATGATATGTTGTGAGTTGTAATGGCCAAAGATCAAAGTGTCAAGAAAGGGTTTCTCACAATGTGTTTCAACAAGATCATGGCACACGAAACTCTCAAGAAGCCCTTAAGTTGAAGCTATACCCAAACTAGGGTTTTACCCTAGGACAAGCAACTAGGGCAAGAGAAATTATGGATAAAATTGAAATGAATGCCCACCAAGGGGAATGATTTTGAGGCAACCACTAAAACCCTCAATGTTTAGACTTTCAAGGCTAAAAATCTCCCTTCCTAATAAATTTGCACTAAGCCCTAGTTGGTCTCTTGGCCTTAAGAGGGCCAAATTAGAGAGAGAGAGAGAGATAGAGAGAGAGAATTCAAAATTATGGATAAAAGATGACTTGATCACCAACAATGGATGGTCAATGACTAGTCCTAGGGTTGATGGAGTCTATGGATGCTTTAGGTTGGCTAAAAGCTACAAAAGAGTAAGGATATTTTGATGCCCTAGCGTCAAAACCCTAACTATTACCTTTGTGAGGAATCAAAATTTACTTGTGAGAGCTAATGTAAGATCACCAAGGGGATTGCCATTCACATATCATATAATGAGTAATGGATGCAATAATATGACCTAGCTTCTATAAAATTGATATTCAACAAAATTAGGGCACAATATTTAACTTAGATCACCAATTTATTCCATACATTAGACATGAATTCAAAAATTTCCGCTCCAAGACAAAATATCTCCATAGATGACATCACACCAAAAGGTACAAGAGGCCGAAACTCTCAAGTAAAGAGGCCAAATTCACAAGTGAACATGATGAGAAATGGAAAAGTCCTCTCCTTTATTTCGATGAGGAGGACAAATCTTTAATTAGCATAAAAGCCTCTAAAAGACAAGTAAAATCACAATAAAACTTGGGTTATAAGCCAACTCAACTAGCTTAGACATAAATCAAATGAAAGCCCACATGTGTGAGTCAAGAGGCCTCATAAGGCTAATGTCATCCATGAAATGAGCTCCATGTGACAAGCATTGAGGCTTTTGAGTGCCAAGTGTGGTGTAGAAGCCTCTAAAAATCATCATTTAAGGGTTGCCCCTCAAATTTCCATTAATATCCATCTATGGTCCTTGAAATCACCATGGGATACTAGAAGGTGGTCTCTTGGGTCTCCAACTGCTCAAATGTACATCTCTGCTCCAACATTGAGGGCCTTCTAGGTGCTACTAGCCCTCCCATGTTTCTAAAGGCTAGACCATCCTCATCTAGGCCTTGAATCAGTTGCCACCCTTCAAAAGGTGTTAAGGTCGGCTTTGGCATGTTGGTCCAAGTGTATCATCCTGAAGAATCATAAAAGGTAGTGCAAAGTGGTAAAATGACCAGGGGTAGGTAGGATGTGTTGCTATTGCGCGGAGACCCAAGGCTCTCAACGCTTCACCTGCGAATGCCAATATACTTCTTTGGGGCCTGGGTACCTAGGGGTAACGTGCCCAAGTCGTGGGCTGAAGAACCACCTGTTGGGCTGCCTTGAACTCACAGTGGTGTTTCCTCCCTAAGTAGGAGTGGCTAAAAGGAGAAACATATGAAGTGTTTCCATCCCCCGAGGGAAAGTAACATTTTCTCAATCCACCATTCAATTGATAGGCATTAGTGAATAATGATGGTATGGAGGGTAGACGACTTCATGGCCAAGTGCCATGGTCAAAGGGGCTAGCATGA
The DNA here is from genome assembly GCA_000404065.3 of Pinus taeda. NCBI lineage: Eukaryota > Viridiplantae > Streptophyta > Pinopsida > Pinales > Pinaceae > Pinus > Pinus taeda. The sequence goes on along the minus strand of APFE030116211.1, from coordinate 21,994 downwards.
TGGGGATCCACATCCTGAGTGTATAGATGTGAGGAAGGAGCAATTGTGGATGCATGAGTTACCAACTCAGACTTTGTTTTTCCACCCCTCTTGTACACCCTTTACATTTGTTTGATTTTTCTTTGTATTACTGATCGTAGCTCAAAGGGTTAGAGCTTGCTTTCAATGATCTATAGCAATTGTATTACCCCTTAAGGATGAGTAATTTCATTGCTCATCGGTGTTGGGACATGCAAGGGTTCCTTTTCATAATGTAATGGAGCAACATGTGCTCAAGAATCGGGTGATGGCCATAATGAGTGAGGTAGACTTCATGATAGACTTTTGCCCACACATTAATATGTATGTCTCGACCATATTTTGCATTTTGTTTTGAGGCCATGATATGCACTTTCTTTTTCTTTTAGTTGCATCAACCTAAAAGGATAAAATTTTGGGCCCTACCAAGGTACGTGGATGTATGCGTGTGCCAAATCCCAAAGAACCAATGATCAGTTGAACCTGAAGAATGGAGGTGGAATATGGATTTGTAAGGTAAGACAGAAAGTGGTATGTATGGAATAGGGATTGATGGAACAATGCTACTTCAATCAAGGCTTCTAGAGTAGTGCCCCTCCTATACCCATTGGGCTATTAGGGAGGTCCCACTTGAGAGAACAAGATCAACACCCTATTTAACCCTCCATTTAAGGTGAGAGAACAAGATCACAATCACAACCCCGCCTTCTTTCAAGTCACCCCATAATCCATATAAAATGCCCAAATACAAATAACCATAAGCACCCGATTGCAAAATGAAATAAAGTACCTTTTGATTGGAAGCCCACCTTTGTCCATGTGTTCTTGCCTGATGGGTGGGAAGCATATGACTGATTCAGGTAACAAAGATAAGGTGGCACATTGTCAACTAGTGGTGGTTGTCAAGGGTTGCATCGTTGGCTGATTAGATGTGAAGAATAGGAGAAAAGTTCTGCTATAACGGGGCACACTAAATAATAGCATCCAAGTTCACAACATTGATTATGTTAAGGAGGGTGCAATAGCAGTGGAGGAGGTGGAGAGCATGTGCATGCTTTCAATGCGCATGGCATTTTTTTCCAAAGTTATGTAAGTGTCATTATACTTTAGGAAAGAGAACGAGTAAGGGAGTTTACAATTTAGGCACTTTGCATGATTATTTATTCCAAGAGGTGAGGCATAGAACCCAAGAAGGCAACATGCATGCATGTGCAGTGTTCTCTAGTTCAAGCACACCAATATTTGCAACCTTGTGCATGCAAGGTGGGCACTCTTCTCTAGATTGTTTTAGTGTTAGGGTTTCCTTACCTAACCTTTTAGAGTTTGTAGCTCAGGCAGATACTTTTGTGTATGCCTAAGAGTTCCTGTGATAGGAGAACGCCAAGTCCTCAAACCTTTGAGGGCCAAGAGAACCTATAGAAGGTGGTTGGTGAGAGAACGATTATCTCAAGAAGAGGTGGCCGAGTAGGCCTCAGATCCCTTGAGGGTCAAGATGGCCTGTGGAAGGTGGTTGGCAAGAGAGCATCTTATGGAGGAGAAGGCCAAGTAAGCCTCAAACCCATGAGCGGGCCAAGAGGACCTATCAAGGGTCGAGAGGGCTTGAGCAAGTGCACAAAGACGTGTTGAAAATAGTAGCAAGTAAGATCTTCTTTTACTTGTGCCTTGGTCAAAGTGACCACAAGCCATGTTTCCTTAGCATGCACAAGTTCCTAAAAATTAGGAAGAGTTCCTATAAATTAGGGCAATTCATGAAGCAGTTTAACTCATGCAAATAGTTGGAGGCTCAATTGTTTGTCTCCTAGTGCAAGTTAGCTTTGGAAAAGGACAAGTGGCCAGTCTCAAAGGTTATTTGTGGCTAGGACGAGTTGCATGAATCAATTAGACTCAGTTAACTAGTCAATCACACGTCGGAGTTCCAACAACAAACTTGCCAAATTTAGATGGGTTGAAAAGCTTATAAGGAGGACGAAGGCACAAAAACGATCAATTGTTTTGTGAGCACGAGTTGTTGAGACAAGACAATACAAAGCACAGGTTTGTATGAGATCGAGCTTGTGAGAGGAAGAGTGTATTCAAGAGAAGCTTGTGCGCAAATTGGTAGAGGTGATTTTCCTTAGGATTTGCACTAGAATTTAGCAATTAATTCCCAAATAATAGGAGCAGCCTATGCGCAAGGATTTAGGAGGAAATTGAGGAGCGAGATCAAGGTTCTTGCAAGTGCTTCCAACTTAGGACAAGCAGAGTGGAAAACAAGTTTGTTTTCTGATTGGAACAATTGTGTTGTAAGAGATCCATTGCTCAAATTTCTATCAATAAAATTCTCAAACAAGCAGAGGGTTTTCCTAGTTGGGTTCCCTAGAAAAATATTGTGTTTTCTATTTGTGTGACTGTGTTATATTTCTATTCTGATTTCATTGCAAATTAAGTAGAGAAAAATGTGTCTTGGGTTACTAGTTTCAGATTTGCTCATTCAAGCAGAGCAAAATTTTCGTGGATTTTCTACAAGGCGTGCAAGGGCATGAGACATAAAGGGAGAGATTCTCTCAAGTAAGCAAGAGATTTGCATGAGTAATATTGCAAGTTTGTTGTGAGATACTCAATTGTGTCGAGTCCAAGGAAAGAAAACAGATTAGCATGGGAGATCCAAATTAGCCAGATCGAGGAGAAATCTAGGGCTTGACCTGTTGGATCAAATCCAGGGTAATTGTCATATATGTAATTTCCTTTAGGGCCATTATCCCAATAAGGGAGTCCAAGTACGTTCTGAAAAGAATTTAATTAAGAACTGTTGATTGCGCAAAACTTGTGTCTAATATGTTACTGTGCACGATGCGATTGCTAGTTTTATGAGTTCTATTGTGCTAAAAAAAAAATGGTTAGGCACGCCAATGTGTTTCAATTCATTCGTTATGTAAAGTTAACAGAAAGTTGTTACCAAATCTGGTGTGTGTGGGTGCACTAAGTCAAGTGCACAAAAATCTAACATGGTATTAGAGCATGGTCTCTAAGAAGGGCAATTGGATTTGAGATTGCACAGGTGACAGCTCTGGTAGGGAGTTGTAGGAATTGTTACAAGTAGCGGCACTGTTTTGAAGACACGTGCAAAGAGAGTCGACAAGCCTAGTGAGACATGGAGCAAAATCCAGTCGATAAAGTAATGTTGAAGCTTGTAATAGCTTCAAAAAGTCTTCTACATAGGCTTGGTGTCTTGGCATGTAGGAGATGGTTTATCGCATCTTTGGGTATTTATGTCCTCTTTCCTAACTCTAACTTACAAAAAGTACAATAACTAAAGTCAATTAAAAATTGTGGAATATTAAGTCATCTTTTAATGATAAATAATAAAATTATTTAAGTGACTTAGAAATAATCCCGACCATTCATCTCCTAGATCTTCTAGAAGGGAGATTAGGGTTAGGGATTAGGGCTTAATGAAGATTATAAAAAGAAGTCTAAGGAAGAGGTGAAAATACAAGAGAGGAGACATAACAAGAGAAAGTGATTTTCTCTAGTGCAAGTGGCATAGAAGACAGAAGCATGTGGGTATTGCAAACAGCCAAGTTGTGAGTGCTAGCAAGGCTTAGCCAGACTATAATAAGCAAAGAAGGAAGAGTGCGAGAGGATTCGAGAGGGTTTCCAGGAGGCCAAATTGTTGGAGATTGCAGGGCCGAATTGTTGAAGCAAGAAGAAGGTCAATTTATTGGAGAGGCCAATTTGCAAGCACCCAATTTCCTGTAATAGCAGAGGTTGTGCACATAGTTTTAAAACTCCGACTCCGACTCTGACTCCGAAACGGTAATGACTCGGCCGCCTCGATTTCAATGACTCGGTCGTTGTAAAAAATACATTAAATATTTATTTTTTTTATAAAAGAACATAATTTTAAAGATTTTAAACAAAATTTTAAAGATTTTCATTCATGTTTCCAAACACACAGCATTATAATATAGATGGAAGACAACATATGATCAAAGTAGGCTCATGAACCAATCATTATATCAAAATGGTACCCAATGGCAATACATAGTCAACTGTCATACATGATCAAAGACTCAAAACAAAAAACACATAACCAAGGAGGCTAGAAATGGCCTCTACAACAAAAGTAAACTGTGACCAGACTCCAGTACTAAGTACTACAGCTACTGGCTAGTAGCTACTGCCAGAGGAGCCAAGATCATGTCAATCAATCTCTGGATCATCATCAGAGTCAGATAGGGGGCCCCATGGCTCCTCCTCCTCATCATCATCTCCAACTGCAGCTGTAGAAGTGGCACCACTAGCAAGTTGTGCAACTGCAGCAGATGCAAGCTGAGATAGAGTAGATATGCGGCTGCGCTTCTGTCGTGGCTGAGCAGAGGAAGCACCTACAACTGGAGTCCTTGCTAGCTGTGAGACTGAGGCTGGTGGATTGGGATCTGCATTCAACTGAATAGCATGTTCAAGTTCAGCTTCTGTCTCGATATCTATATCTAAATCAAGATCCTCATCAGGATCAAACTCTGCTGGACGACTTTCCACTACCCAATCTGATGTTGGATCAATGTCTTCCAACACAATGGGATCTGAATCAGGTCTTTTGTTCAGCAAATGGTTTCATCTGAGCCAGAGGTTGTATTGGACATAAACTAGATCATTTAACCGTTTTTTATCCAAACGGTTTCTCTTCTTTGTGTTACTTGGGAGCAGGAGCGACATTTTCAGAAGCCCCTGGTTTGGGAGTGAATCCCAGAGGAGTTCGGCAACCAATGTCACTAACATCAAGGTACATAGAGGGATTGGTGCTCTTGATTAAATACGAGTTCCATACCCTAATACATGACAAAATTCAATGGAAACATTGGAATCCTCCAATCCTGAAATCCTGAAAAACTGATAAGTCTGCTGGATTTTGAATGAAATCTAAAATTCTACTTTCTCCATATGAAATCCAATGAGGCCGAAACCACTCTCAAACATCCTGAGTCATTTCATGGTAATGTTAAAAATTTAAGTAAAAGGATGAAAATGAAAATTAAGGAAAATGTCACTTTTACTTTAAGAATTTAACATTACCATGAAATTTGAATAGCATATCAATAGTAGAGAGCATTTGAGTGTGCTAAATAGGGTTTGGGAGGGGGATATGGACCCCAAAATACAATTTGCAAATTCATATAACAGTTTGGACTCCAAACTAACCACCAAACAAATTTAAAATCCATTTAAAAGTTGTTAAATTGCTGAGTTAACATCCCGCTGGCTGTTTCTTGTGACTCGGTCGAGTCATAACAGAAACAGTCCGTTTCGGCCGAGTCATGGCTGACTCGGCTGTCCGAACCGATTCACCCACCGTTTCATTGTGGAGGCTAATGACCCGGATCAACCCGGCCGAGTCAATGTTGACTCAGCCGTTTTTTAAAACAGT
>APFE030116211.1:0-16549 GCA_000404065.3 Pinus taeda | reverse complement strand
ATTAAGGAGAATGTCACTTTTACTTTAAAAATTTAACATTACCATGAAATTTGAATAGCATATCAATAGTAGAGAGCATTTGAGTGTGTTAAATAGGGTTTGGGAGGGGGAAATGGACCCCAAATAACATTTAGCTAATTCATAAAACACCTTGAAGTCAAAACCAATCAGCAAACCCCTTAAAATTTCATTAAAATAATGTTAAATTGTTGTTTTAGTGGGTTAGGGGCCGCTGTTTGTGACTCGGCCGAGTCAGTATGGGAAACGGCCAAGTCATGGCTGACTCGGCCAACCGAGCCGTTTTTTGTACCGAGTCACTCCGGAGGGCAATGGAACAGACCAACTCGGCTGTTTCCGTTTTGAAACGGCCGTTTTTTAAAACTATGGTTGTGCAAGGGGAAGACACAGGGCCAAGTTATTGGTGAATAAGTGGGCCAAAATTATCTAGGCTAAATTTCTTCAAAGGCTGATTTCCAATGTGTCCAAATTCCTAGGGCCAAATTCTTCCAGTGGGGCCGAGTTACAGATTCCAATCAATGCATATTTCCTTGGTTGCGATGGGAGGTTGTGGTGCAAATACAGTCAAGACCAGCAAAGCTACGCATGCCGCAGGAGAAAGAAACTGCACAGATGGGTGCAATAGTGCACAAATTGCAGAGAGGCTAGGCCAAGACCATGAGCAAGACAACAGCTGACAAGGCTGCGTAAGGCAGCTATCAGAACAGGGTTGTGGAAGTAATGCCACAAATAGGGGCAAAGGATCATGTCATGGGCAAGGTGCCACATGGGGCATGATTGAGCAATTGCAAGATGCAGTAACCGGCATAAATCATTGGGCAAAGGATTTGTCGCAACAAGCACAAGACAACAGAGTTGATAGAAATTGAGAAGCCCACTAGTTGAGACCATACAAAAAGCACAAAGGTTTTCCAACGGAATTAGTAGAGGTTAGCGCTCAAAGGGAGAGAAGGAGGCCATACCAATCAAGGGTTTCACAACAGTTCTCATGAGACTTTGCACTATGAGCTACAAGATAGAAAATGAGGCTTGGGTAAGCCAGTTCAGGGTGGTTCTTCCAAAAGTACCTTCCTCGCTAAGAGGGAGTGTTAGAATTTGTAGCTCGGTCAGATACTTTTGCATAGGTCTAAGTGTTCCTGTGATAGGAGAAGGCCAAGTCCTCAGACCCCTTGAGGGCCGAAAGGGCTTGTGATTGTCGACAAGAGAGTGCCTAGTGGCCTGACAAAAGAGCATCTTGCAAAGGAGAAGGCCAGGTAGGCCTCAAACCTTTGAGGGTCGAGAGGGCCTGTTGAAGGTGGTTAGCGAGAGATTGATTCTCTCAAGAGTAATAGGTCAAGTAGGCCTCAGACCCCTTCAAGGCCTGTGGAAGGAGGTCAACAAGAGAGAGTTTCTTGTGGAGAAGGCCGAGAGGGCCAGTGGAAGGTGATTTGCAAGAGATCATCTTGAGGAGGAGAAGGTGTATTAGGCTTCAAACCCCTTGGGGGCTGAGAGGGCCTGTGGAAGGTGGTTGGAAGAAAAGCATCTTGTGGATTGTGAAGGTTAAGCAGGCCTCGGACCAATGAGAGGGCCAAGAGGGCCTGTGGAGGAACAAAAAGGCTTAGCAAGAGCAAAAGGACGTGCAATTGCATAAGAATTTGAGGGAGAGATTCTCTCAAGTAAGCAAGAGATCTGCATGAGTAATATTACAAGTTTGTTGTGAGTAAGATACTCAATTGCGCCAGGTCCAAGGAAACAGCACAGAGCAGCATAAAATATCCAGATCAACCAGACCACAGGCAGATCTAGGTCAAATCCAGGGTAATTGTTGTATATGTAATTTCCTTGAGTACCATTATCCCAATAAGGGAGTAGGAGTAGGTTCTGGGAATAAGTTAATGAAGAACTGTTGATTGGGTAGAACTTGTGTGTAATATGTTACTATGCATGATCTGATTGCTGGTTTTAAGAGTTCCATTGTGCTAAATTTGTTTCTGGTTAGTCACATCAGTGTGTTTTTAGTTCATTAGCTGTGTAAAGTTAATAGGAAGCTGTTACCAAATTCAGTGTGTGTGTGTGTGTGTGTCTGTGCCCACTGATTCAAGTGCACAGAAATCTAACATAACCTATGCACTCCATTAGAGTGGTGAACACTGTTTGTAAACCCTAGGCTTCTTCATCTATAAAAGAATGGCAGGGTCTCCCACTAACATGATTAGGAAGTTTTAATTTTGAGATGTTTGCATTGTGAGTTTATAGAAAGAGTTAATAGAATACCAATGTTTTTTTGAGAGTTCAGGTGTGTGTATTTATTGTTCATAGAAAGAGTTAATAGAATACCAATGTTTTTTTGAGAGTTCAGGTGTGTGTATTTATTGTTCATAGAAAGAGTTAATAGAATACCAATGTTTTTTTGAGAGTTCGGGTGTGTGTATTTATTGTTCATATTTCCAGCAGTATACATTTGCAGGTTATCGTACTCAGTATTTGTTGTTTGGATGAAGTTTTCAGTTTTTAGCTACATAGTGTTTAGGTTGATTATCTGAGTGCAGAATTCACTTTCCATGGTCTGGACTCTGAACATTAACATTCCTGAGTTGTGTTCCACTATGTCAGTAACTCAGTTAACGAAGATTTAACTAATCTTTACTAATTGGTCAGATATTTTTCATTCCCTTGGTCACTACAAGGGCCTGCAACCATATCATATAAAATTAGGTTTTATACATCAGTTTCCTATGCTCAATTAAATTTTTCAGAACTTTCACTAAATATATTCTGGATTATACAAGCTTGAAATATCAAAAATAATTGTAAGTGACTCTTAGAGACATGCCACAAGGGGCTGTATCACATGGTACCGAGTTCCTTCAGCTTATATGCTGGATTCTTGGAGGTATCCATTCTGCCAAAACCACTCAGGACTTGCAATAATCACAGTTGCATATTTCTTTATGATGACAGTTATGGCAACCTTTCTAAATCTAAATTTCTCCATATATTTTCTCGTACAAATCATTTAACTTATGACTAAATTTCTGATATACTTCCTAAAGATGAGAAGCACTTCGCACGTGTATGATATGTATTGCTAAAGTATGACAATATATCTAATTTTAAAAAATTGGCATCAACCTCCATAATGAGGACATTGATGGAGGGTCACTGTCCATTTTTATCTGAAGTATCTGTGTGCTAATTTTCAATAGACATAAGCACAGCACATTAGACATGTATTTCCATCATATTTTGTAATTTGCTGCTTGCATACAGCAAACATTTTATTCAAGGGCCAATGCCATTTTAGGGTTGATAGTATGATTCTTTCTAATATAATGATACAATCTTTTTACAAAAACCCACTCTACAATCTTGTCCAATTCTTGAGCACGTATTTCTAGGACAACTCCCCATGTATTTCTTGCATATGTATCACTTGAGTTCATACGAAAAAATAGGAATCCTCATAAGAGGCCATCTATATATTTTGAATTCCATGATTCACTCTGCTTGCAAAAGGGATTTGTTGGATGATCTTTGGGCAATGAATCAATTAAAAATGGACATGTACGACAGCAAATGACCGCAAATAAGAAAATATGGAAATGGATATCACATAAGTTGTGAATCATGAGAGTCCAGTGAGCACGTATGTGAACAAATTTTCAATGTGCTTGTAATGGGAAGCCTTTGAGGAACGGATCAATTAAGAATGCAAGGGCATCGTAACACACGAGTGCACATAAAAGGCAATGGTTATCTAAAGATGTGGAGCTCTTTGGATATATTTCTCGTGCATCACTTAAGTTCATATTAAAACATGAGAGTGCACATAAGTGGGCTTCTCATTAAACAATTCTTCAATGAGATTGTAATGGGCATTAGATGGACGATCCATTGGCATAAGATCAATGGATGTTTACAAGGCACCACAGTTCCTGACTGCACATGAAATTCATGTATATGGATGTTGCTTGAGGTTTTATCAAAACATGAGATATAACAGAGCACATGAATGGACATGTTACAACTAAAAATGGAAGGACATCATAGGAAATATTTATATATAAATCAACATGGTATTTCATAAATCATTCTTCGATGTAATTGTAATGGGCATTTGTGTTGGTTGACTTCTCGGCAAGTGACGAACTAAAAGTTCATAAGGCCTTCATAGAACATGACTGAAGTGTGAACATAAAAGACATTTCTATAAAGATGAGAGGCTCTTTACACGTATATGAATATTCTATACTCGCCTCCGGACCGAGGCTGATGTTTTGAGAAGTTGATACCGGGCGAACTCTGTCGATTTTTGTAATGCAAAATCATAGAATTTAAATACCGGATGAAAAATAAGGAAAAACAAATATATTCCTAATTAATTCAAGTTCATTCAATTGAAACCCAAAGAAAATCAAAAAACAACCAGCTCCAATTTTACTGACCTCGAACCAAAATCAATGCCAGCAGGAAACATGAATCTGTTAGTTTGATTGATTATTTTTCGTGCTTACCTCGCATCTGCCTCGCAGTTGCCCACATCCTCGCCATCTCTTTTCGCCAAAGACAACGTTGCGTCAGAAATATCCTCTCCCGATCTGCCATCCCCACCACCACCATGAATGTCCTTAAACCCTAATCTACTTCTAGCCTCCGAACCCAAAACTCCCAACGGCCATCGCTGACTTCCACTGCTCCCCTTGGAGCAATTGGGGCACATCCAGTCGTCCAACGCCGAAGCATGCTTTGGCCTCAGCTTCACGCATCCCACATGGTAACTTCGCTCACAAACATCGCACACAATGCCGCTAGTACTATTAGTACCAATGATATTGCCATTAATCGGCCTGTCGCAGTAACCGCAGCTAAGATTCTGGCCTAACCCTGGTTGCTCTGCTGCGTTCCCCTGCACTGCAGGCAAAACACCATGATATCTTATAACCAGATTTAACGGGTCCGTGGTAATGTACTGCATGGCGGTTTCTTTCGGCTCCGCGTTTAGATCAATGGTTAGCTTAGGGTTCCGGATCTCCATTTTAGCTGCTGCAACAGATAATTAATGGGTTTTCTGCTCAATTTAGCGAGTTTCTTCCTGTGTTTTTCTTACCAAATTTCTTATAGTTTCCCTATCCCATTTCTAACATCTACCAACATTGCCGCCCATGAGAATCGTATTTACTGTTACAGATGGCGTCCCTGTGACCGCTCCATGCAGATTTTCTTCTTCTTCTTCGTTTTGTTTCGTTTTTTGAGTTTCTTTTGGGGATTTTACGCGCGCCGGGAATCGATCTTAGTATGGGCTCGAAAAGAAATCACGGTCCCAAGGATCTCCCGAGAAGATCTGACGGTCGAGCAGCACGCAGAGGTAGTAGAGCGAACTGATAAAGAAGAGAAGAGAGAAGGAAAAAGAGAAGGATTGGGGATGGGGAGAATAAGAGGGAAAAAACCCCAAACTTGCCGAGCCGGAGATAGAAATAACCCTTGCTAATTAAAAAATAAATAAATCAATCAATTAAGATAGTAAAGGGAAAGGAAAATTCGAGAACAATGGGTGGCCGGGTGATTATTTTAATTTAAGTTGAAATAGTTTGACCACCGATCTAATCGATATAAACGAGGGGGGATGGCTACGCTGAATGGTGGAAAAAGGTTTGTCGCACTCGCGGTACTTTAAGAGTTCTATGTTTTGGTTAAGTATTTACCTTCACATGGTTGGAATTTTTTTAATTATAGTTTTAATATTTGGAGAATTTTTTTAATTATAGTTTTAATATTTGGATTTAATGTTTTAGTTTAGGATTAATTTTAAACGTAAAGTTTTAAATTATGAGTTGGATTTTGATTTAGTGATAAATTTATCTGTAGGACTTATTTGAAAAGGGTTAAAAGGTAATGGAAATCAAGTTATATATGGAGATGTACAATTGATTTAGTGAATTAATTTTTAAAATTAAATATAATATATATAAAAGGGTTAAAGTAAAAGAAACTATAAATCTAAGTATTTATGAAGATGATAGAGTAATTATAATTTTATTTTAATGTTGAAATTGGTATTAAGGATTTAAGGAGGAATTAAAATTTATTAAAATAAATAATATATATATATATTATATATATATAATTTGAGGTTAAAGGGAATGGAAATTATAAATCAAGTATTTATAAGGATGTATAATTGTTATTTGTTTGGAAATTATTTTTTAATGATAATTTTGATTTTAAGGTGAGGTTATAACTCAGGAACTAAAAGTTTAGTTGTTTGATATTTTTGGTTTTAAAGAATGGTTATTTTTGTTTTATTAGATGTGCATTTAGTTTGTGCGTTAGATAATTTAAGTTTATTAAGTAAGATGGTTGATTAAAAATTTGAATAAAGAGATCAAATGAGGGATGGTAGTGGAAACAAGTTTTGTGTAATTATTGTGTGTTGAATGATTTTTTTGTCTCTGGAAATTTCATTAGTTGAAGTAAGATTGGGGATATTCCTCACACGAAGGTTCAATCTTTCTCAATAAGCAACATGATTAGTACAAGCTAACATGGTTGTTAGAACCACTCATGTGGTCTCACGCTGTTAAATACAACATAGCATACCATTTCTTAATTAGGTAATGGGTGCTTGACACTAATTTGAGAAATAAAGAAGTGTTCCTTGCAAGTTTCATTTAGATAGTTGTATTTAGGTATTAATCATTGACCAGGATTAAGGTTACATGAGAATGTAAGAAAATCAAGTGCTCTTATACATTTTTTACCAATAAAAATAGTTGTATAGTGACTCCACGAGAAGAAAGCATTTTTAGTTATATGTGCATGTGTTGTATGTTTGATTATTGAATTTTCTTGAGTTACGTTCTATTGATTGAGGGGGCGTTGTCATGGTAACAACTTTTTGTGTCATGTACAACAAAACCTCCCATTATTGTATAATTTCCTTGTAAAATAATCGGGATTCTATAGATTTTTCTTTGTTTTCTCTATAATTATGATTTATTATTATTTACTCTTGATTTTATATAGTGTCTACATGTTTTTATCTTATATTTTAGTTCATTTAATCATATGTGATAACTTTTCACAATTATGCAAAGTTTTCAATCAATTTAACATTTTTATTACTTCCTTTGGGAATTATTTTTTCATATCATTTGGTCTAATTAAATTTCCTATTGTTTTGCAAAATGCCAAAACATTCACAAAGAAACTCTAGGTTGTGATATATGGATCAAAGGAATTCAAAGTGTTTATCTCTGTGCATGTTTTCCAAAAATTCCATATATTTGGATGCATGTATTCCAAATCTAGAACATGTGTACATATCATTACGAATTCCAAATTCTTTAAATCTAGATCTAGAAGGAGCCACTTATAAATTATTTGTGTTTAGATTCCAGTTGGGGTAACTTATGTCTACACAAAACTTCCAAATTCAGGATTTTGGATATATAGATCTAGATGAAACTTAATATATCATTATTTGAAACTTATGGATTCCAGATTCCAAATACATGAATCTAAATCTTGCTTTCACCTAATCTTGTATGGCTTTGAAATCACTTAGACAAAGAACTAAATGAATTCAACATATTTTTTAGTTTGCTTATAATGACATGTCATATTACATGTAATTCCACATGATTGTTAGTTATTTTCATTTATTGATCATACCGAATTGGCGGTTTATGTGGCAAGTGACTTAAAATGATGATCTGTATATTGTTGTGACAAATTTTACATAATGATGCAACAAGAGACATTTTGTAGTTTTTACGGCAAACTACATAACCATAATTGTTGCTATAGAGCGCACAGCCCCAACCATTTGGTTTTGACTACTCTATTAATGAATTCAAAAAATTAAATCACAAGGCATAAACAAAGAGTAATTTAAGTCTGCTCACGAGAACTCATAATAGACTTCAAATATTTGTATTCATTTAGAATGTGTTGTTACATACAATAAGTTCAAGTTTGGGAGTGGAGTCCTCATATTACTTGCAATACACGTGTTCTCACACAATGATACCACGTAACAACCAAAACCCATCGTTAACTGGTACAATAGGCAGTCACACTCTCTCTAAATCATGCAACAGCGAAAACCAAAGCAAAATGCCTAAGAGCTAGAAGCCAAAATCCCCAAAAGCCCCTTTTCTTCCTTATTCCCAACCTTTTTTTTTTCTCTCACGTTGTTGACCTCTTTTCGTTCCAACTAAACTAAGTCATTTTCCATGTTGTTGACCTCTTCGCATTCCAAAACTGAATCAATATGATTCCTCACGTACGCAGACAAACCAAATAATTGTAACCTACATTCCATTCTCGTAACACATTTAGTAGCAATTGTACTATAGTAGCAACTACCAATTTGGGTGTGTCAGCAACTCTACGCAATAGGAGTATCAACATGTGATCTTGGGAGTGCTAACAACTCAAAAGTAATCGTCACTTTGATCAAATGTAGCTACATGAGTAGCAACAACTATCAGCTGGGGGGATCAACAACTAACATAATAGGAGTATCAACACTGAAAATACATGGGAGTAGTGTTACAAACTCAAATAGAAACACAATCTTGGTTGATGAGGATTTTCCGAGGCCAAGGATGTTCCTACATCACATAGGTTTCACAAGTATCTAAATATATTGATGTCATTACATCTAGATCCAAACAAACGAGCTGATGGAAATTGTTGTGGTGTTCCAAATTCTAAATTCCATATTTTCTTTTCCATCTTGAGTAGTTTGGATGAGGGTTTGTTCTAGATATTTTTTTTATAATATTGGGAACTTTCTTTCTTATTCCTTACTTCCTTATTTTGAATAATTTATTTCAACTCACATATCCAAATCAAAGGTTTTATCTAAGTGTAGGTATGATGATAGTATAAATTTGGGTTAATTTTAATAGGTCTTATCCAAGCCTTTTGAATATCCAACTTTGTTTCTCGTATCAAGCTTTTCTCCACATCATACATGATTACTCATCTATTTTGAGGTTAACCAAAGGGTGGCAAGGGATAATCCTAGCATCTACTCAACATTTACGTGTCATCTCGGTCCAAACTCTTAAAAATTATATTCCCTATAATTTCAAGATTATAAAATTCTATATACTGTTGCATATATGATTAAGATTAAAAGAATATGTTGTAGTTCATACTTCATAGGATTGGGCAGACAAATTACACGCGGATAACTTATGAACATATTCTAATGGTTTCACTCAATGAACGTGGAATTATTATTTCCTTTACGTTAAATATTAAAACAAACCACCAATAAGCATTTCTTTTTCTTTTTTTTGTTGAATAGATCGAGAGACATGGGAATGAATTAGAAAATGCAAAACATAAAAGTGATACATTATTGAATCAAATTGTTTGTTTATGATTGCTTGTGTAAATATAAATTTACTTGAATATAGCTATACTAATTATCATTTTTTTAATACCTTTGGAAGATCTTTAAGAAACCAGAATAATATTGATGACCAAAAGAGATCTTTAGGAAACCAGAATAATATTGATGACCAAAAGAGCTGGTTAAAGGAGAGAATAAGGGAAGGAGTAGATAAATAAGAAAACCAACATGTTTACGAATAAATAAAGAATAACACACATTCAAGATCTTGAATAAGACACAGTCATGTGTATAACATATTATAATTTATTATATAACTAGCATAGATTCATCTTAACTATGGATCTATTGAGCGTTGAGAGAGATCAAATATCTCAAAAGTCAAATCTCTTATCATACACAAAACATGAGGAAATGTTTGCACCTCTAGAGATTTGATTCCTCGTCGCTTGGTAGATCGAGAGTTAAGATGGATCTATGTTGGTTCTTAATAATAATATTCATATTTATATAAATTACACACCTCGATATATAGAAATATCATTATTTTAGATTTTATTAAAATCATTAAAATCGTTGGGCCAAAAAGGTAGATGCAACAAACCAATATGAGAGCTATGTGTGATTATGTTTGTGCTCAATTGGAGTTGACGCGTGTCTTTTAAAATGAAAATAAAATATTTTATAAAATAAATAAAAATAAAAATATGTCAAATAATAAAAAATAATAACGAATATACATGTGTAGATAGTTTTAGTTAAATAGTATAGTATTATAACCCAATATGAAGGAGATGTGATAAAAACATTTCACTCTCACTCTCCACGGTAAATAAAACATTTCAATGTCTATATAAAATAACTTAATTTTATATTAAGTAAAAAAAGGAGTAATATTTTCACATTTTACTCTGAGGAAGATACATAGTTCTTATATTTTTTAAAAATATTTCAATGTAAAACTTATATTCATGTTAACTAATTTATTTCAATATTAACTTCAAATATATAAAAACAAAAAGTTAAAAAAAGAAGCGTTAAAAATAATAAATGTTTTAATGGTCAAAAAAAAGAAGCAATTGAAAGTAAAAAAATTCAATAAATTTGCAATAAGACAATATTGTGTACTTAGTTTAATTCTTAATATAAATTTAATGTCATATTTAAAAATATTAATATTAATATTAATAAAATTCAATGTGGGTTAGAAATAAAATATTCCAATATGTGCAATTATGTAATATTAAAGTGTACAAAAAAATTATTAATAAAAAAAAAGGTGAAGAAGGTTCATAAATAAAATATTAATTAATGTGAACAAGGGCTAGGAATAAAATATTTTAATGGCCATATTAAATAAATGTTTCAATCTCAACTATGTATATATTATAGCATAGTTGTTTTCTTTTTCTTTTTTTTCTTTTTTAACCAAAATAGGACATATTTTAAAAAAAATGAGTTTAAATTGTTTAATTGTATAATTGGATTGCCTTAGGGGTTTTCGGGAGATTGAAACCATTGATGCATTCAAAAATATATTTTAAACAACAAAAATTTGTATTTCTTCAATGTTACTATGCCTATATTATGTAGGGTTTAAAATAAATTGAAAACAATAATAAATTCTTATGCTTAAAACATTTAAAGTAAACTTATTATTCTACATTTTTTTTTATCATTTTTGTCTAAAATTCAACAAAGGTTTGTTAGACTTTTAAGTTTAAGCTATGCACTCTACCCAATCCAAGTGGTCAATGAGATTTTTAGGTAGTTGATTCCATTTATGCATTAAAAAATGCAATTTAAATACTAAAAATTTATATAACTCAAGCCAAAAGAACCCCCCACCTCCAACTCAAGCAAGGTTAGCACCCCCCACCTCCAACTCAAGCAAGGTTAGCATAATGATAGCCAGGCTTGGCTCTACCATTGGGGGATAAAGGGGGAGATCATCTTGGAGAATAAGGATAATATTAAAAATACTATTACTTCCAAATTTAAGGATAAGTTGTGGGATGATAAAGAGTTAGAAGGAAAAATGAAGCTAAGTTATTATAGTGAGGTGATAAACCTCAATCTTGCTAACAATTATCTTTTTGTCTTGACCATTGCCAAGAAGAAAATTAACATTGGGAAGATAACAACTAATTCTCATGAGCTTCTAAGTCAAACCAGCGTCAATTCCCAAAACACATTGGAATGAAAATGTTTGTCATATTTGTGATACTCAAGGGTTGAAGATGAAAAACACTTTTCTCCTAGTTTCTTTACTCTTACTCACATCCATTCTCATTTTCAAAACCTTTGCCACACTACCAACCTTCTTGACCTGTTAAGTCAACAAAACTATAATGATCTCAGAACATTTATCTCCCTTCTTTTTTATCATAGAAATAAAATATTAAAGGGGCTAATAGACCATATTTGTCTATGTGGACATTAATCTCTCTCTCTCTCACACACACATATATAAACCATGGATCTATGAGGGATCAAAATGCTCAAGTACATTTTTTTTAACACTTAAAAGAAGTTTGCAGCTTAAGAAATTGTACATGGATATGGATATGGATAATGTGATATGGAATGGATAACATTGACTATATACCAACCTAGATCCATCTTAAATTTGGATCTAAGAAGGGATCAAGTGCAAAGTTAAAATGTATCTAAGTTGGCACTCTTGCATTCCATAATGGATGTTCTCAATAAATTTGATCATAACAAATATCATGGGCAATGCAATACCATGGGCATATAAACCAGGATAATTTTATAGATTAATTTAACTTTACAATTTTATTTTTATTTTTCATTTTTAGAATTTTAATTATCTAGAGATTTGCACCTCTTACTTATTTTATTTTATTTTTGACCAAGTCAAAATGTTAACATTGACATTACAACATCCTATGGACAAATATCATGGGCAATGCAATACCATGGGCATATAAACCAGGATAATTTTATAGATTAATTTAACTTTACAATTTTATTTTTATTTTTCATTTTTAGAATTTTAATTATCTAGAGATTTGCACCTCTTACTTATTTTATTTTATTTTTTACCCAAAGTCAAAATGTTATGTTGATGTTTACAGTACAATCAATGCCATATGGATGGAGAACCTCTCATGCAATATAAATAGATTCAATATATAATTTTAAGATAAATAAGGTTGATTATAATCGCACAATTTATAAAATATTTATTAATTAAAATTCAAATATAAAATGATCAAGTAGTTTAAATAAAAATCATTATTTTAATTTATTATATAATAATAATAATAATACACACCCGCACATATATATGAGGCAATGAACTTATAGAGGAAATGGGTTTTTACACAAAAAAATTGGGGACACAATTTCAAGCAAGATTGTCCTTTTTTTAAATACATTTTTGAATGCATAGACAAATGCAGTAGTCTATAAAGCGACTTTTTGAAAGTTTTTCCGGCGGATTTTTTCGGTCAAAATCCGGCAACAATTCATTGGAATCCCAAGTTTGATAGTTAGTTTCTGAACAATCAATGGCTCCCAGGGGTTTTTCAGGGCGCTGAATCCAAATATGCAGTTAAAAAACCATTTTAACTGCTAAAAATCAAGATTTAACCTCATTTCTTCCGCCGAATTCCGTCACCAGAATCTCCAAAAAGTCGCATTATAGACAACTGCCTAAACAAATTCCACCCTTAAAAATCGTGGGGCACTCAATTCTATATATTGTAACAACTTAAACTTCAAGTTTTTTAGAGAAAAATCTTAGCATATTTTGTGAAAAAAAATATAAAAATAATAATAAAAAATAAAATAAAATAAGAATAAATAAAATAAAAATAAAATAAAAAAATTCATTTTCATTATTAGTTGTAGACTTACGTGCATAATGTATTTCACATTTATATATTGAGATATTTGTATTTTTAATTTAAACAATTATTAATTAAATTAAGTTTTAATATGTTTATTAATATGATATATGCATATTACCTGGATGCATGTGTTTCCTAAGAGCATTAATGAAGACCATTAGAACTGTCGGCGCAAGGACCTGCCAGCAGGTGAAACGCGCTCGAACCCAAACTCATAGCAAGCGGAAGCTAGCCAGCGGGCAGGTCACAATAAATGGCCCTTCTGGCCAAGAGTTGGAAGGTATTGATATTAGAATAGAGTCCTCTGAGCCTTCAGACCATCCACCGCTCCTCAGTTGCTGTCCTTCGCATGCCAAATTCTCTTGTAGCAGAACAGCTACAGGGAAACGCTGTTGGCACCTCTGTTGCATTGATCTTGGGAATGGTTACCACTTCTCCCACTCCCAGCTTTGCCCTGTAAATCCCGCTCAGAAGCCCTGCTTTCACAATCAAGCTCCCCTCCCAACCGCTCACCCTGCAAATTCGCTCTCCGACCTCGCGGGCATGGTCAGGCATAGAATGAGAAGTCGTCGTGGAGGAACTCGAGGTGGCAGCACTCGCCCTCAAGCAGCGCAGAGCTCAATTCCCCCCTCTCCCCCTTAGTACCAGGAACACCTGCCTCCGCCCAGGTCTTTGCCTAGACATCCCAATACGCGCAGCGGGCGGGGGAGTGGGATGGCTTCCATGAATTCGCCCAACGACTTCAGGCTCCACTATGCTATTCCTCAGCTGCGTCATGGCCCTATCCCCCATGTCACCCAATGCAGGTTCCAAAGTCGACTGAATCGACCCATCATAACTGCTAATGTAACCATCGTCTTCACTGAAGAAGAGGAGTTAAACAAGGAGCAAGTAAGACATCCGGCAAAGCTCTCACAGGAGATGCAACATCCGGAGTTGGGTCGGGGTCATGAGGAAAATTTGAAGGAGGTTGGCCAAAGCTCCGGTCACAGCAAAATGCAAGGAGGAGAAGTTGATGAAGGAGGCACACAGCAGGCTGGCGGCAGCTCTGTAGGTGCAACACTGACGATGAGACATACTGGCAACTCAAGCAACACTCATCATGAAGCGAAGCAGCCAGGGGAGGATGCAAAAGGAAAAGGTATTGTTTGGGATCAGTATGCGTGCGTCGTGGTCGAGGAGCAACCTGACGAAGAAGGGGACAAGTGACGCCTCGTGGTCCAGCCAGATATTCCTTTTGCTGATGACGGGTTGGTCCAGTCCATCAATGTCTTTCCAATCAGATTATCTATGCATTGATTTTGTTGCTAGGGGGTTAAGTCCAAAGATGTCGAGTCCAGAGATTTTTGTTGTTCAGATAACGGGTTTAGAGGAGTTGCTAACTACTCTGGTTTTTGCTGGTTATGTTTGCTATGTCAAGCTGGTTTCCGCAATCTGGGGCAGCTTAGATGGTTTTGATGAACTATAGAAACAATGGTGGAGGCAAGGCCTCGTTGTAACATTATGTTTTCTTTTTAATAGAATTAGCTTAAATAAATAAATAAAAAATATATATATATATATATATCTTTGATGTGAAGCCCAGTTCATTCCCTGCCCGATGAGGGTGATATCTTGGACATGATGAAGGTTAGTCCTGATAAAGCTTACAAAAAAAAGGGGTCCGAGGTCTTGGATAGATGGTGATTGAGTGTTCTAAGGCCTATGTTGGATGTGAAGTCACCAAATTCTATCCTCATCCCGATCAGGGTGATATATTAGACATGATGAAGATGAGTCAATGCCAAGCTTACAAAAAGAAAAGGTCCACGGGGTCTTGGTAGATGGTGATCAAAGGTTTTTTGTTAAGGCACTCTTGAAATCGTGAAGTCACTGGTTCAATTCCCCCATCCTGATCGGGGTGATAATTGGACATGATGAAGATGTAGACATGCAAAGCTTTACAAAATATAATATATATATATATTATATGATGTTGCATATTATAATTTTTTATGGAAAAGAATGTGTGTAATTACATTTAGCCATAATTTAACTATTATGCATTTTAGAGGTTTTTCATGTATATTTTTTTTATTGACTTTACCAAAAATTCCACAGTAAGTTATTGGAATCACAAATTTGATCTGTGAACACTACACAATCTGACCCAGAGGTTTTTTAGGGCACGAAATTCATTTATACATTCACAAATGGATTTTGAAGAACAAGAAACATAATCTCACCAAAAATTGTTTTGAGAGATTCTAGCCAAAAACTCGAAAGCCAATGCCATTACATTTACAAGTGTATTTATTTTGGAATTGGATTTCCATAATTTTAATTTAATTACCAATCATTATTAGGTGGATGGTAGGTGTAACATCCCTTATCCTACCCCTTCTCATTATGATGATGACTATGACTGTAAAACCAACGTGGAAGGACCATAACTTGTTGGACTTCTAGTGTAACATATAATAATTATTATTATTTATTTAATTGATGCAACTGAAGATCAGCCAGGGGAGGATGCAAAAGGAAAAGGTATTGTTTGGGATCAGTATGCGTGCCTCGTGGTCGAGGAGCAACCTGACGAAGAAGGGGACAAGTGACGCCTCATGGTCCAGCCAGATATTCCTTTTGCTGATGACGGGTTGGTCCAGTCCATCAATGTCTTTCCAATCAGATTATTTATGCATTGATTTTGTTGCTAGGGGGTTAAGTCCAAAGATGTCGAGTCCAGAGATTTTTGTTGTTCAGATAACGGGTTTAGAGGAGTTGCTAACTGCTCTGGTTTTTGCTGGTTATGTTTGCTATGTCAAGCTGGTTTCCGCAATCTGGGGCAGCTTAGATGGTTTTGATGAACTATAGAAACAATGGTGGAGGCAAGGCCTCGTTGTAACATTATGTTTTCTTTTTTTAATTAGAATTAGTCTTAATTAAATAATAAAATTAAAATATTATATATTATATATATATAATCTTTGATGTGAAGCCATCAGTTCAATTCCCTGCCCCGATGAGGGTGATATCTTGGACATGATGAAGGTGTAGTCCTGATAAGCTTACAAAAAAAGGGTCCCATGAGGTCTTGGATAGATGGTGATTGAGTGTTCTAAGGCACTATGTGATGTGAAGTCACCAATTCTATTCCTCGTCCCGATCAGGGTGATATATTAGACATGATGAAGATGAAGTCATGCCAAGCTTACAAAAAGAAAAAGGTCCACGGGGTCTTGGATAGATGGTGATCAAGTTTTTTGTTAAGGCACTCCTTGATGTGAAGTCACTGGTTCAATTCCCCATCCTGATCGGGGTGATATAT
>APFE030116199.1:31386-60502 GCA_000404065.3 Pinus taeda | reverse complement strand
TTAATGTGTGTGCTTTTCATTGCATATGTTCTATTTTATTAAAGATCTATTTGTAGTAATTAATTTTACAAGGTTAAAACATGCATTTGGTATCATAAAATTTTTGGCTTTCATGAGGGGAATGTTGGTCTAAAAAATGGGCCTAAAAACTAAAAACATACTCAAAAAATTAACTTTGAAAGAACCAATAGGATTCACGATGATGATGACATCCCAAAGGGAAAACATTCTACATGGAAAAGAAGAAAACTACCTTTCTTTTAGTTATATTTTAAAATTATCTCCTTGCATGATCCAGGTGGATATTGGTGGCCACCTGCCTATTCAACTTGGACCCCCACCATTGTTCTACCAGGGTTTTTTTTTTTTTTTTGTCAGTTTCCTTTATTGTAGCACAATTTACTATTTTTGGTAGTTTTTCGGGTCTTGAACTTTCACAGTTGTTTTGAGGCCCCAAACGACATTTTTTGGAAATATTCATCTATGTGATTTCATTGAAATCACATTTTTAGTTATAGTCCTTAGAGAGATCTTTCCAACGAGGTATCATGCACGTCAATCATAGATAATATGACCAAGTTACGACCTTGGGAAGTTGGCCACCTAACTAACCCCAACAGGGCCCATAAACCATTGGTGTTACAACTCCTCGGTTTAGAATTTTGGTTGTTTAGGATTTTCTCTTATTGTTTAATAACAAAAAGGCCCTTGAACCTCATTGTAACTCAATTCAAAGGCATGTAGCCGCCACATCTGTTCTTAGAGATAAGCTACCATCGCCTGAGCTAGTCTCATTTCCATTCTATTTGTAAGCATATTTTGTTATTTGATATTAATGAAAGGAAGTGTTATTTCTGTTGCATCTCTGTATTTATGGTTATATATGTGATTTTTTGCATTCCTGTTTAAATTGAAATCATTGCAAGTTCACTCAAGTGTCAAGAGTAGACACCTATTGGATGTGGAATTAAATTCCACATCAAATGAGTATACGCACTTCATTTGTGTATTTTTTTTTTTTTCGATGCAGATCTACTCAATAGTATGTGTAATGGGTACTCGTTGGATGTGGAATTCAATTATGCATCCAACAAGTGTCTATTATTAACATTTTAGTGAATTTTTGAGGAGATAAGTCAAAAATAAAATAAAAATGTTGTTTCCTTTCTTTTTCTTTTAAAAATAATAAATCTCATTTTATCATTTTAACTATTATCGTATTATTTTCATTAAGAGGCCCATTTAGACCTCAAAATTCCCGTAATGAAGGGGACACTTTTATGGCTAAGGAGTTTGGCTCAGGCATGTGGTAGTCTATATCAAACTGGGAGATCTATGAAAGTGATTCTTATAGTGAAAATTAAATGGGAAGTAGTTCAAAGATATAGGTTGAGAAATTCAATGGGAATATTTTTTACTTGTCACAAGCTTAAAATGGAAGATTTTTTAGTGGACAGAGATTAGTGGATCAATTTGGACCCTAGTACTAAGCCAATAGAGATTTCAACAGAAAATTGGACCAAGTTGGTTTGAGAGGAAAAGAGCACAATATGATTGTATCTGTTAGATTCACTACCACTAAATGTTTTGTAAGAAGCTAAAACAAAGGATTTATTGGACAAGTTAGGGACTTTGCATCAATATAAGTCTATGGTGAGCAATGTTTTCCTACAAAATAAGTTGTATAACCTAAGGATAAATGATGTTGACTCAACCAAAAATATGAAAAACTTTAATATTCGTTAAGTCAATTATTATTTATTAATATCCATATTTTAGATGAATTTAAGTGCATTAGTTTGTTATGTTCTCTACCAAACTTGTGGGACAGACTGGTTGTTACTATAGGTAGTAATGCAACTACTTTAAATTTTGATGAAATAATCACATCCTTGTTATCAGAGAAAATGAGATGGAAAAACATGAATATCCATAATGGAGATGCCTTTTCTATAATAGGATTCTCCCAAAATAGAAATTAAAAAAAAAAAGTGTGAGATCTAAGTTTAGAGGAAGATCTAAACTCTAGGAAAGTTCATAGAGGTATGTTGGATGCAGAAAAGAAAGGAATTACAAGAAATATTGTTGGGATATAATTCATGACAAAGGGAATGGATTTGAAGATGCTCCTTCTAAAAAAGAAAAAAACCTCCTTAGATGAAGGAGGGGTTTGTAATTGGCTTCTTTATGTACGCATATAGATCATGCATGGTTGGTCGACTCAGGCACATACTTTCATATGACTCCTCACAAAGACTAGTTTTGTAAGTATGAAATATTTGATGGTGGTGATGTTTCCCTAGGAGATGACTCAACAACTAGAATTAGAGGACGATGAAAATTCAAGTTGAAGCTCATTGGTGGAAGAATTAGAACACTCCCTGGTGTTCCACACATCCCAATATTTCCTAGAAATTTAATTTCTATAAGCAAAATGAGGGATGTAGCTATAAACAGAATGTTTGAAAAGAATACCTGTAGGATGGTCTAAGGAGAAATGGTATCGGTAATGGGAGTTAAAATTGGAAATATATATAAGTTGATGGTAAACATTATTAGTGATGGGTGAAAATATATGTTCTTCTTGAGAGTGAACATAAAGAAGGAAAATCTCCTATGGTTTCTTGAAAAAATACTATGGTATGGAAGCAAAGACTAAGACACATTGGAGAGAAGGTCCAAGACTTCTACATAGTAATGGTATGGTAGGAGGTATGCCTATCGTTCTATGGATTTTCATTTCTATTAAGATTTCTTAGATGGAAAGTAGAATCAGGTAAGATTATCATCTAGTTCTACAAGGTCAAAGGGAATGTTGGGAGAGTGTCCCCTTCGGCCAATTTTGGGCCCAAAGCCCAAGTTTTGGGGTAGAAAGCCCAAGTTTTTTGTTATGTAAAATGTAAAGTCTCCAAAAGTTGTGGTCGCACAGCGCGTAGATAGTAAAGTGTCATAAAGGGATTTTCCCTTCTTTTATGTAAGTTTTGTCAGTTTTAGTAGATCTACCCATGGTCCGCGGACCATGGGATTGTATAAAAAGGAGAGTCTTAGAGAGTCTAAGGCAGTTCATAGTTTAGTTAAGGTCATTGATGAATGTAATGGGTCAGTAGAAGTGAAAAGCGAAGAGTCTTAGAGTAGAAGAGAGGCTCTGCAACTGTGTGCACAAATTCCTATAGTATATTTTGTAGCTGAGTGTACGAACCCCTGTAGCTAAGTGTGCAGGGGATGTCTTGAGTTTGTAAGAAGAACTGAAGTATCAATAAGGAGATTATTCTTGAAAAATCTATGTTTTTTCCATTTACTTCTATTATGAATGAATGTGATTATGCTCTGATGAATGACAGGTTTATGATTTAATACTATATTGATGTGCGATATTACACAATTTGTATTATCATATGAATGTAAGTAATAATAACTGTTTATGCGAAGAATATCTCGTTGCATGTTAAAGATATCAAATACTTAAGCTGATCACAGAGGCACATTAGTGGTTGATTCGCCTATATAAGTTTTGTGAAAGGTATTCGTAGTCCTTCGTGAAGGTCTAGAGGCTGGTAAGAGGAAGTTATATCTATAAGCCTTAAAGGCTTATCAACCTGCTTGAAGATAGGATAAGGGTATAAAAAAACATCATGATCATCTCTGGGTGTGGAAACTTGGTTCCAACATCCCCCCATACTGACTTTTTTGAGACTTCAGTACGTGCTCCACAAGATGATGCCGAAAGGGCCAGTAGTGTATGGATTTGTTTGGAAAAACTTAACTCTGAACCTAGTTTAGGACCCACTAAGCCAACAAATATTTATGTTATTGAGGCTGGGATCGACATAAAGAGATGTGCGATGTCGCATCACTGGAATCCAACAAAGAAAGAAATTGAGGAATGGTTAGATAGAAAGATCCACGAATTCACAACGTAAGAAAACAAGAACCTGTGATTGACAAAATAATAGTGGTTGGACAGGTATCTGTACACATAGATACACGAAATTTTCTTTTGTTCCTTCTCGGTCAAGCTATATGAGTGGATCGCTAAATTAGCGGACAGATAGGGAAGGTGGAGGCTTGATGGTCCATTAGTGTGGATCCCAGAGTTAGTGCAAAGATTGGAAGCCTCTAAAGGTAAGCTCGTGCACGTTGTCAATCACTGGCTTGATCGTGTCATCGAAGTATTTGTGACAAAGTTTGCGGTCGATACCTTTGTTAGCTATAGTGAAGCAGAGTGGCGCTTCTTCAACGGACTGTGAGGTAAGTATTTAAGATATTTGAATACTTGGATTAAAATGCTCTTGTGTGAAAAGTGGGTTATGCAATTACCTTGATGTTTGGAGCTATGTGAAGTGGAAAGCTATTCAAGGATAGAAGGAGAACAGGTCCTAAATATAGCCAGTTGATTGAGCCTCCTCTAAGTGATGAAAAAGGACCAACATAGGCTTCACCATAGAGCGATGTCCAGTTAATAAGGCAAGGGTTCCCACAAATACTCCATCCACCCAACCACCTCCATTTTCACCTCCACCACATACACCTTCACCCACACTACCACCACCTCCACCACCATTCAATATGGCGAATACAGTGAAGTTGCATATTTTCAAGGGCTTGGGAAATGAGGAAACAAACCAATTTTCGTTTGTTGCAAAGGTTGTGTGGTAAGCCTAGAAAATTACAGATGATCAGATGAAGAAAGAAACGTTGGTTACTAATTTATGGGATCGTGCACTAATGTGGTACATTAACTACTGCACTAATAACCCGACCGTTGTGTTGGCCGACATTTAGACTGCTTTGAATAAGGAATTCAATAGGCCCAAATCTGAAGCGCAATCAATCATTGGATTCAAGGAAAGCACGATGAAGTCAGGTGAGACACCTTGGGAGCTAGATCAGAGATTGAAATACAAGATCCATGAAGCTAACATGAATCTTACAGATGTGTAGGACTGTGAATGGTTTGTAGCTTTGCTCTTGCCTCATTTAAGGGTTGCTTTATCATAGCAAAAGATTGGGACCCATGCAGAAGCCCTGGAGATTTCAATGAGATTGCATGAGACATCGATTTAGGATGTTGCTTTGGGAGTTTGGCAGATTCACATGGAGTTACAGAATCTTTGCCTAAAGTTCCAAAGTATGAAAAAGGATAGAGGGGCTCAGTTGGAGGTGTGCAAAGAAGTTTAGTGTTTGAAATGTAAGAGTTAGGGACATGATAAAGATCATTGCCCTGTATTTGTGAATTATGTTGTAGGAGGAGGGCCGATGCCTCTGAGGTAGAAAGCTAAAGCAAGGAAAAGTACAGGACCCACACTATGGTGTGTTATCTATCAAGTAGCTAGAAAACATGTGAAAGATAATTGTTACTTGCTGCAAAAAATTATACAGACACCACAACAAATCTTCTACAAATCAGTAGGTCATGATGAGAGCAACTTCTATTGTTATGAGTTAATGATGGAGAGAACACCTTCTTATCGGATGCAGACAAAAAATCGGCCTCCAGATCAAGGTGTTGAGGGAGCACGAGGAGGATATCAGGGGCACAGACAAGGCCGAGGTGGAGGAGGACCTACTGTTAAGGAAGTCTCTTTTTTACATTGAGCATATCAAAAGTGAGCACTAAAGAATTGTTTGGATCGATTGCCCTGATCTCTAAAAGAAAAGCACTTCGTTGAGTAGGACATGACTAGAGTACCTCTAAAGCAGACATAGCGCAAGGACTTTGAGCCAAATCCTCGATAATGGAGTAATTTTTGGTTGCCCTAGCATTAGGGTTGATA
This sequence comes from Pinus taeda, assembly GCA_000404065.3. NCBI lineage: Eukaryota > Viridiplantae > Streptophyta > Pinopsida > Pinales > Pinaceae > Pinus > Pinus taeda. The sequence continues at coordinate 54,728 of APFE030116199.1, read as the reverse complement.
GTTGCATGCTTGGCGGAACCTTTTGGTATCTGAGGTATAGACTTAAAAGAGGGTCATTCAATATGAAGTGGATCTGTAGTTCCGGGAACATATTTATCCTTAGATGTTTTTTCTTCACCATAATCCCATGATTGTGTAGCCACATTGACATTGGAACTCATCATGAAAACATTTGAGGAATTGTCCCCCTCCTGGTTTCCCCCAACAGAGGTACCAGGATTTGAGTTTGCGCTAGCAAGTAGCTGCTGCCCTTGGGGGAAGGGTTAGTTAACATAGCTTGAGAGCTAGAAGACCCTTGTTGCACTAACAAGTGCTAAGCATCTTGAATTTTCGGGTAGAGATGAGTCAAATGGTCTCCATTGCATAACTTGCATGGAAATTTAACTTTCTTCTTGGACTCTTTTCCACCCTCACTAGCACCATTGCTGGGTTTGTTCACATTACCCTTCCCATATTGGTTCTTCTTCTTACCTCATCCCTTCTTCTTCCCATCGGAATTTTGATTTCCTTTGGGGTTAGAAGCCTGAATGGCATTTATGGAAGAAGTTTGGGAAGGTGAAGGAGTAGATGGTGCAGCCTGATTGGAAGAAGCAGTTTGTATAGACAACTGCTGCAATTGGATCAGAAGGTTCATTGCATTTGCGTCAATCAATCCAACAATACCATCAACATGTGAGCTTGGCTTCGGTTTGGCTATATCAACCGTGGATCTAGGAGCATCAGGCAAGATTTTCTAAAGAGTCCCAAACTAAGAATATATTAGTTCTAACCGCTGGGTGCAAAAGGTAGCCTGTTCTTCGGAATAAACTCTAGAAATAGAAACATCCTTGGAGATCTCGAGTTGTAATGATTTTAAAAACCATTCAAGATAGAATTCAGGTGGAATTTCATCTTTAATGAGCCTCTTTCTCCATCTCTATTCTTGGATATGATCTGAAATGTGAGTAGTTGTGTCCCAATGAAAATTGGCTAGAAGTTCAATTGCGTCTTCGTAACAGACAGGCAACTGAAAATGGTTTAAGAAAATGTTAGCCAAATCAGTGAAAGACGTAAAGGTGCCCCCTGGTAACTCTATATACCACTTAGCCACATTCCTAGTTAAAGTGCACTGAAATAGTCTGAACCTAATCGAATCATTGATCAGGGAGTTAGATGAACACCATAAATGGAATGTCGTTACATGGTAACCCAGGTCTTCACCACTCTTCCCTTCAAATTTTGGAATATCCGATAGAAGTTTGGTTGAGACCAGAGGCCTAGCCAGATTGTATCTGATTGGATCAGTCATCAACTTAGTCAAGTCTAGTAGATTAAGCGTGGCTAGAAAAGGAAGCCATGGAGGACCTTGGGGATTCCACCCAGATTGGGCAGGGTTCCCAAAAGTATGAAAGGAATGACATGGATTTTGAAAGGCACCTAGTTGCCTGAGTAATTGATAGAACCTACTGAACCAAAAGGTGAACCTTGTGGTCCAGTAAAACTCAGAGTTTGATGAACTCCAGCTGAAAAACCTCCGTAACTGGCAAAGTTTCCCCTTAACGAATTATTGTATGGAGCTGAAAGCCCCTGGTAAGGGTTCCAAGCATTAGATAAGGGTGGAAAACTTCGAAACGAATTGACTGAGGAATACGACACATTCCCTTGTTGGCCAAAAAACTGATTCCCAGTTCCTATCCCACTAACCGTAGGGTTTGTCCAACTCTGAAAAGGATTAGTACCTTGACCTGTAAAAGGAAAAGGCATAGACCCTACTATCGGATTGGAATGTGGTATATGACCACTTCCAAATGGGAAACCCTGAAAGGAAGCCAATCCACTGATCATGGACATGGAGGCAGTTGATGGTATATTCAATGGAGCTAAAGGAATACCTTGAGAGGGCATTCCAAAAGGGAAGAATCCAAAACTACACGCATTAGCTTGGGAACATCCACTTGTTGACAGAATGGAAGTGGACCCAAATAAGGATTTGCTAGAAGTAGACCCAAATAAGGATTTAGAAGGGACGGAAATAGTTCCTCCCCCTTGTACTGATATAGGAGTTTGCATACTCGTAGCACTCATGGTGGATGCCATGCTCTCGGCAGTGGTCATTGAAGGGATAGATGTGTGTGGACCTAGGCTTGAAGGCCTATGTGCCAGAATTTCAATATATAACAATACATCTCAATGATTAGAAGGGAGAGGATAATTCAGAGCCGCAATCGACTCTGAGAGCTCTTCTAGCTCAATATTATCTTCTGACTGGAAGAGCAGTCGAGAAATTACTGGTGTGTTCCTCTCTAGCTCTGTAGTAGTACCAGGTCTATCTTGTACTTATGCCCCCAAGCGAAGGATCAATCTCCGATGTGCCAGCTACCACTGGTTGAAAACCACTAGCAAAATCACTCCTACGCCTTCTACAAGAAGGCTCTGGACTCATAGGTGAAAGCCCACAAAGTCTATGAGACCATCTAACTGATCGGTCAACCACTTTGAATTATTTTAATAAGATCTACTTAAGGACTCAAGAAAATTGAAAGCTAGGCCAACTAGGAGCATAAAACACACACTACAAATGTCCCTAAATAATTCAGCAGTCAAACAACTTCCAAGCATTTCTGCTCTGGGTGATTAGGACTGGTCACCAAAATACAAGAAAGTGAATAAAAAGGGCCTTTCAAAAATATTTTGGGGTAATTACGCCCCAGGTCTACTAGCGAAGGTATTTGAGGTAGTTACGCTGACTTCCAAACAACATCCCTTGCTGGTGCAAGCCCCCAAGCTTCAAAAGGGTGCCCTCCAAAAGTGTCGTTTAACGTGATGCAACGTCAACCTCAGGTGCCACGGGATTCCCCTCCGCAACCACCTGTGTAGATCCCTAGGATTGGAAACTAAAGACACCAACTTATATCAAAAGTTGGGCAAGACAATCGTGAGTTAAGATTTGACAAGTAAGAGAGGGAGTATCTCTCATCCTTATCTTCACAAACACTCATGATTAACTCCCAATCATGGAGCTTTCCAAATCTCCCTAACACTATTGGATTTCACTCTTTATTCAGACTACTATGTTTTACAATTTAGAGTGGCCTTGGAGATTTTACTCTCCTCTCACCTAATCCAAGGCCATAAATAAACCTAAAACTTGTTGGTGTATACTGAATGACAATACAAAAAGTTCTAGTTTATTTTATTAAGCACTTGATTTTAAGTGGTTGTTCTTTTAAGTCAAAGGGACAATAGGGAAATGAAACCAATGGTGTTTTAAAGACGCAAAAGAAATTAATGAAAAACTAACTTAGATGCAATGCAATTGTTTGTTCTTTGATGAAAATCAAATTCTACTTGGGTTTTAAGAAACTTCTATAAAGCAAATACTTTTTCCTTTTCTTTTCTTGTAGCAGACTTCACACTCACAAAAACTAAAAAAATATTGATGCTTTAATAATGAAAAACTACCGAAATGCAAGGTGTACATGATAATGAAAAATTCTAGATTACTCTAAGAAGAGATGAAAGCAATTGTTTAAAACTTTTTAATAAGACAACTTAAATGTTTGAAGAGAATGCAAGTTTCACATACAAATTTTCCTCCAAATAAGCAAGGCAAATCTCGAAAAATCACAATTCACTTTCACAAAACCAAAGAAACAAAAATCAAATTTGGCAAAATAAAGCAAAAACAATGTTTTTTGAAGAACTTTTCTTTTTCAAAAAGAAATAAAAACAACTTTTCAAAAGCACTCAAAATGATACCAAAGACTACAAGACCTAAAGCAAAGCACAAGGAAATTTTGTAAGTCATTGATTCAACACGAAGGAGAACTTGAACAAAATATGCATTTCAACTTGCACTAAACGATCCAAAAGCAGTAAAAAGAGCTTGGAGAGACTAATCAAGAAATCAAGAAAGACACACTTTCAAATTCAACAACAAGAAACTTTCAAAAAGCAAGAAAATGTGTATGGCCACAAAAATGACGGGAAGAAAAGAAAGTAGAGCAATAATGATGTTTGACACAAATATTGCAAACAATCTTCTGTCCCGGTGTTAGCCTCCTATACCAATAGGTTTCATCTTTCATGATTGTCTTGATTGAACTATGGAATATGTTCAAACCTTTTTTCTTGAGCAAAGGTGTTCCATATTCTTGAAAAACCAAAAAATCAAAAAAGTTAAAAAATGTAAAGAGGGTATATCCTAAAAGAAAAATCAAAGGGTAAGAAAAATAAAGTGGTTAAAAAGAAATGAAAGAAATGAACCCCAAGCAAAAATAGACCAAGTGTGCAAATTCAAATGCCACTACTACTTTATTTTTGTAATAAAACAATTGTGTGTAGCTTGTCCAACCTTTGCCACAATTCATGAATAAGTCAAACTGTTTAAACTTGGCTTACTCATATTTCAATTTCATGTTATAGATTAAAGAATAAATATCTGACCAAACAGTTTAATCTTGGCAGATAAGTAGATAGTTAGAGTTAATAAAAGGTGCTCAACAGTTTAATCTGAGCCCTTGGATGTAATAAGGGTAGAATTAGATAGATTTTCCTTGTAAAAAGAAAAAATGTTGATGAGGGTTTGCAAGTCTAAATGCACCCTAATAAAGAAGAGAAAATGGTATTATTAAGTAGACAGGGTAGGTAGATGGTGCTGCAAAGTGTTATCTCATGAATGATGCTGCTACATGTTTTTTATCCTTTACTTTCATCACAAGTACTAAAGCAGGAAATACACTGGAAAATCACCACAAGCAAAGTCAAACTCATTAACCTCCCTCATCACTTTCCCCTCAAAAGTTTTACTAATTTCCCACAAAGTACTAAGGTATTTGGAGATCAAAGGGGCTCAAGGCATTTCCTTGACCTCTGGAGGGACCGGACCCTCGGCCTAATGATCAAAAGGACCTAAGTACTTAAGATAATCCATCATTATAATCTTCCATCTTTGACTTTGTCCTAAGTAAAATCCTATTTTAATTAGGAAACTCATGCAAAATTTCCATAAAAATCCCTCAAGATAACTTGATATTCTAAGTTTAAGTGTTGAAGATAATATATTGCAATTTACTTCAGAAGTTATCACTTTCTTAGATGTGCAAAAATATTTTGAGTTTCCTTGTCCTTTGCCATATTTTACATTTAACTCTATTATACTAAATCCCTAATAAAATACCTTATCCTAAGTATATAACTCCCTTTTATAAATATCCTAAAACCCTTATATTATATAGTTTAACCAAAGTAATTATTTTCCCAAAAATTCGTTAAAAACCCCGCTTTATAAGCCCTTTGGTTAAAATTATCATTATATTATAATCCCGCCCTTATGGTAATTAAATAATATTTGTTTGTTACCATATAAATAAAATATATATATACAAAAACTTTAAACATGCCATATGTATGTTTAAAAACAAAAATATGAATAAAACTTCTGAAAAGTTTCATGCCACCGTGGTTTGTCCACCTGGCAATCCCCGCCCCGACTGCAAGTAAAACTCAGTGTTCCTTGTTTTTCACTGAAATAGTGATTAAAAATCATCACTGAGTCCTTACCAGAGGTTTTAAAACTGTGTAATTGCTCCCTGAACAAACAAATTGTGCCAATTTCTTTCATAATTTAGAAATCCCACCCGACCTGTGAGTAAAACCAAAAACCTCCATTTTGAATCCACAAGAACCAAAATGGAGGTGTCGGCAGCTCTGAATATTACTCCACTGAATGCTCCTCACCGTGAATTGGAATATTTACCTTTTATAGATGAAGATTTCCAAATTAAGGACCCGCATTTTGATGAAAGTCCCCTATTGAGCTATTGTCGCTGCAGAGACGAATACTCAAAGGGGCACAATCTTATAGGGTTGTGGGAATCCAATCTCCCAAAGTATCTCATTCCTTCAGTCATTTATTTCCCAGAAATCATCCATTACTGCCATTCTAACTATGATCTGACTCAAAGAGCTGTAATATCCCCTGACCAGAGTGTTTGTTTCCTCATTACTCCCCAAGCTATCAATATGATGCTCCATTTTGAACCTGGTCAAAACCTCACTCCCTTGTCCATTGGGGAATTGCTTGAAAAATCTATTCGGTTGTCCCCTGAAGAGGTAATCATAAGATCACATCCTTGGATAAAAAGTCTTAATACTAGTCATAAGATTTGTTTACTCCAATATTGTTATCAAATCTATTCAAACAGAGGTTAGAAAGCATAACAGCTAAAGAATATTAGTGGTTAAAGAGTATCAGTGGTTAAAGTGTATCAGGTAAAAGTCAGTGAAAGTTAAAACGAAGTTACACAACAGTCAAAGGTAAACAGTAAAAGTAAATACAGAAGGAAATAAAATGGTAAAAATAGATGATAATACTTTCACCAATATTGAGGTTTGTCTAAAGTGAAAGTAAAATAGTCAAAAGAGCAAGAAAGTAAAAAGATGAAAAAACATAACAAGAAGGAACTTTTTTGTAGAAATTGCATATTTTAGTCTTAGTATTTCAGAAAATATTGTGATTCATCCAAGATTAATTTTAAAAAAATGAAGGAGGTTTATGTTATTAAGAGGGCCTTCTACAAAAACCTCTCTCACTTTTCTAACAGCCATTATGGTTTTGGAAATATTAAACAATGTTGGAAAGCACTTTTTGCAGAAAATTTCAGTTTACGTCATCATTTTTCAGAGAGTATTTTGGCCAATCCAAAATACTTCATACAAAACTGAAGGCAATTTTTGTTCCTACGATACCCATCTAAAAAAACCTATCTTATTTTTTTCACAGTGATTTTATAATGAGAGATACATGCGCATCTTTACAGGCCATTTTTCAGACTCTATAAAACTCTGTTTTACACATATTTTTTACAGAGACTATTATGCATATCTGGAGAGGAATTTTGGGAAAATGAAAGAGGTTTTTCTTACTAACATATTGGTATACAATAACCTCTTTCACTTTTTACATATCTATTACGGATTGAGAAATACAAAAATATCATTGGACCCCACGTTTGCAGAATTGTTGGAGGAGATTGCACAAAGAAAGGAAACAGTTAGTGACTTGGATGCCTCATCATCAACTAAGAGTTGGATCAAATTCAAATTCTTCTCTTTTTCATCACCTATCCATACAAAATAGTGCCAAAAAGATGCATTAGTTTGATTGTCCTTTAATTAAGTTCTATTTATGTAAATAGTTGGAGAGGTTTGTGAACCAATTTTGATATTTGTTTCAAGATATTTTAGTTTAGAATTGGTATAAATACTCCACTCTTGGAAGCATTGTGGGGATTCCATTACTTGGCTGTAACATTGAAACTTCAGAATAAAAGATCTTGGAGAAATTTTTTGTGGCTTTGCTGGGTGGATTTTTAAAGCACAAGGACTTGTTTGCAGGATTCATGTGTTGGACAACAGTTCAATAAGTGTTTCTACCCTTTCTCTGAAATTTTATATCAGTCTATAATATCATCATATCTGTTTATGAATAATTTGCATAAGAGATTGGAACAGAATTCACTTATTGTGCTCTGTTTTTATATGTTATTATTTTTTATGTTTTTCTTCCAAATTAGTTATAAGCATGAATTCTTAATTGCTCTTGCTTTACTAATATTAAACACAATACCATCATATCCATTCCTGAATAATTTTCATAAGAGATTGAAACAGAATTTGCTTAATTGTACTTTGTTTCCAAATGTTATTATTTTTGATGTTTTCCTCTAAATTAGTTATAAGCATGAATTCTTAAATGCTCTTGCTTTACTAATTTAAACATTGTTGGTTACTATAACAAAGGATTCTTCATTGCTCTTTGTTCGTAATCATTTCATTTCTTTCCTTTGGACATGGTGAAAGACTCTTAGTTGCCTTTCATCCCTTCAAAATCATCCCATCCACTTTAAATTTTAAGGATTGTTCTCTGTCTAGCCATCTTGCCCTGTAATACCATCTTGTGCTTAGAATAGAAATCCAGTAAAGCCATTCTTTGACTCCATAGCCCAATGGACTGAAAGCTCTCAATCTTGCCCTTACTTTGTCGATTCCACCATTTTCCCAAAACAAACTCTTGAATCTATAACTAGCCTAAAACCTTCCAAGAACAAAGATAAATCATAAAGAGATAGCCCTCTCTGGATGCAGAGTGGCTAGATTCTTCATCTAAAAGGTTGGTTTGTGGTTACCTCGGGTATACTTTCCTCTTACACAACTTCTAGGAAAACTTGAGTGATAACATGTTCTTTGAGAGAAGAATCATGCGATCAGAGTATAAATCATTGTTTCTACATTGCTTTAGGAATTGCAGGTCAGCATTTCTTCTCTCAATTTTTATCCTTAAGATTTCGAGAACATAAGTGTTCTTGTATACTAGATGGGTGCAAACAAGAAAGAGTATATGGTAAGTGGATTAAATAGTTAAAAACAAATGTTACTTAAGGAGAAAGTTACAAAAATATAACAAATAGGCTCGGGTTAGGATATTACTGTTTTGGGACATCTAAATTTTAAGGTACATTTTATGGAGGTGTACTCTAAACCCTTGTGTGTAGGGCACATATTATGGGTATCTTTGACTTTTGGTGTGCGTTAGTGGTGTCAATTAGTGGTGGAGTGTCCAACCAATGAGTAGCCAAAGTTTTTCATTTACAAGGTTGGCATCAATCAAGTATTCTCCCTCTCTACCCAACTCTAAGATGAGGAGTGTGCATAATGGACTTATTATTTTAACAAATTGAAAATATTTGATTATCTTTATGTTCAAGGACTTGAAGTGGCTGCCTCAACCTACAAATCTTTAAAGGAACTATGTTTTTTTCAATTAAGCCCTTGTGGTCAAGGGGCTGCAAAAGAGGAAGGCCTTATGGCTATTTTTAAGGGGTTATAATGACCATTGTCTTGCGGTAAATATGTAGATATGATTCTAATGGTCTTGATCTTAGTACATTCATGTATATAATGTAAATATTTTCCTATCACCTTCCATTGTGTAAATATGATAAATATTTTGTGGTTACTCATATGTAGATGTTGAAGTTCCACTTGCATGATTATGGGAAACACTTCTCAGTTATCCTTGTGTACATGGGGAAGATCATAATTACTCTATATGATAAAAACACCTAGCAATATTTTCACACTGAACACTATACAATAAACTTAACCCTAATATCTTAGTGAAGAACAAGTAACTAGCTAGACTCTGGAAGGGTTTTTGGATTGATTGTTAGTGAAACTCATTACAGTTAGGTGTGCCAATGTGCGGTGAGTGTTAGTGAGTGCTAGGGAAACAGAAGGGAGCACTAGGTCAAAATGCATGGAAATGAATGAATAAGAGTGTGTGATAGGGAGTGTCAATGAGTTCCGAGTGTGGTAAGAGGGGAGTGACATGCTATGATAAGCAGCGCTAAGTCATTTTAGCATGCTAGAGTGACATGCAGCCAATATGTGCTAGTTGCCAAGGTGTGCCAAATAGTGCTAGGAAGTTTTAGGGAGCATTAGGGAAACACAAAAGAGCACTAGGTGAAAATAATGCATGCAAGTGAATGATTAAGAGTTTGTGACATGAAGTGTTAGTGATTTTAGGGTGTTCTAAGGAGGGAGTGACAAGGTATGCTAGGTAGTGCTAAGGCATTCTAGAGCCAGGGAAACATAACAAGATGTGTTAGGTGATAAGGTGTGCCAATGCATGCTAGGGTGAGTTATGGAGTGCGAGGGAAAAACAAGGGAGCACTAGTTTCAAATGCATGGAAATGAATGAATAAGAGTGCGTGACAGGGATTGTTAGTGAATTCTAGTTGTGCTAAGGAGGGAATGACAAGGTATGCTAGGTAGTTCCAAGGAATGCTAGAGTGCCAGGGCGACATGCCAAGATGTGCTAAGTCCTAGGGTGTGCCATTGTGTGTCAGAGAGTGCCATGAGATCACAAGGGATAACTAGTTCAAATTGCATGGAAATGAATAGATAAGAGTGTGTGATAGTGAGTGTTAGCAAGTTCTAATTGTGTTAAGGAGGGAGTGGCAAGGGTATATGCTAGGCAGTGCCAAGGCATGCTAGAATGTCACAACATGTTAGGGAGTGGTAGGGTCTATTAGGGAGTGGAAAATCATGCCAAGGAATGCAGGGGATGATAATGTGTGCCATGTAGTGCCAATGGATTGTTATATGAACCAGATGTTATCACATGTGAAGATGTAAACTATGTTTCTTAGTTGTTTTACGGACACTGTTGGATGTGAGCCTTGACTTGGTAACTTGTTAAGTGGGATGAGTTAATATTGGAAATCAGAATCCTAAGATGATTTATAGTCCATTAGAGGAACAAGGCATATTCTAGTTGTAGTAAATGTAACTTGGTAAAGTTGTTGTAGTCGAGGCAGGACTTGGTTAGGTTCCTAAATCTAAAAGAAAATAAGGGTAGTTATGAGGGAATGATAATTAAGGAGTGCCATGCCATGCCAAGGAATGAAAATACGTGCTGACATATGCCAGATAGTGTCAATGCATGTCAAGGAGTGTTGGCTACTTGGGGCCTGACCCAAATTCAATAGTGAGTTTAGCCAAGCAAATATTGGTACTGAGATCTCACCCGAGGTAGTATGGGAGGGTGTTGGAAATAGGTTTCCACACCCTAGGGATGTCTAGATGATGTCTGGGAAGTTCACAAACCAATCTGTGTGCTTTCGCTACTCCGCGCAGCCATCTGTTTCTCATGCCTTATGCAACTGTTCCGCATAGCTCTGTAAAGGGCATGAAGAGATGATGTCTAGATCCTTTATTCCTACTATACCTTTATTATAGATCTTAACTTAATTATTACTCATTCAATATTTATAACTAGTGCGCGCAATCATAAACTATAAAGAGATGCATAAATATCACAGAAACAATAACACATAGTATTCCAGAATCAACTTATTTTTTATTAATATTTCGTTCTAGTACAATCACAACTCTGCCCTGTGCGCTTAGCTATAGGGGTCCGCGCACATAGCTGCGGACTCTACCAAGCCTCTGTGCACACAGCTGCAGAGCCTCTCCCTACTACTACAACCCAAGACTCGGACTTATAGACTTAGAGTGAATTCCTTATTCACAAACCCATAATACTTCTCCAAAACTAAGACTAAGTACTAAAAACTGACTTTCCCCTTAGAGCCTCACTCTATTTATACAATCCCATGGTCCGCAAACCATGGGTAGGCCGACACATTCTACATTAAATTACATTATCTTAGGGCGGACAACCCTAGACTCTTGCGCTCCATGTTCGCATTTTGCGGGGTCTTTACATTACATTGGCCAAAACTTCGGGCTTTAAGCCCCAAAACTTGCTATGGGATGATCTACTACCCAACAGGCCCCCAACAAAATCATCGTGACTCATCTCGAGTCACTCAACTGGTGTAGTGATCTTTGTGTGGAGTCCATCTAACAACTTTTGTGCTTCACTAACGTCTGCAGCACACTCTTCCGTTGTCTGTTGTACCAATTATGCACATATCTCCAATGTGTCATTGTTAGGCGCACCTTCTTGCCTTAGCACATATGTACTTTGCATCTATGCCAGCTTTTCCTCTATCGTGGCGGTGACCATGAATGCTTCCTTGAGCCAAGGCTGGATGCGCACTTTAAGCACTGCTTCTTTCTAGCATGTAGTGTCCACCTGTTCCTTTAAAGCCTGGGATTCCTTCATCTTGGCAAGTTGCTAAGTAAGGGCGACTGTGTGTGCGGTCCCCCAAACAGTGTTATAAGCTTGCTGCAACTACCATGCTTCCGTCTCTAAATTTTGTATGGTTGGATCTCCCTGCAATGAGGGGAGCATGAAGAGGGAGTAATCCAACAATCCTGTGCATTCCTTTACAATGTGCTCTATCACTTCCAACCTTGATTTAATGGCATGGTGGTACTTCTCTCTAACTTTTGAGGGTGTAGAAGGTTATTCCTTCAGCTGCAGCTCAACGATCTACAAGTTCAGCTCTAACTGAACCTTCGCGACCTCTTCTTGAGTCTTGCGGACTCCTATTGTTAGCTGGTGAATCCTTTCTATTGTTGGGAGTACCGTTGACATGGCTAACTTTGGTATGCTACTACAGGCCTCCTCCATGGCTTGTTCCAATCCTTGGGTTTGTGCGACCAGTTTGTCGCGCTGCAGGCTGAGCTATTCTAAATTTAACCTCTACTCGCTCAAGACTTGGAGGGTACGACACTCCTTGGCGTGAAGCACAACAGTTACCCCATCCTATAGTTGGTATAGGATTTCTCTGGGAAGGATGGCCAAATTCAACCCCCAGCCCCTCATTAGACTTTCTGTGGCCTTTTCACTCTTAGCTATGGCTAAAACTACGCCTTCTAGTAATGCCAAAGTGTTTGTTGTGCAGGCGTGCAACATCTATTTGGCTTCAAATGTACCTGCCACAAAGTCTTGTATCATCATTCCTGGGGATCACGCCTATAATGCCTGCAACTACACTCTGAGTGCCCCCAACATAGGTGTCAGCTTCGACATTAATTATTCCAAATCATCCTTTGTATTTGAGACTTTTGGCTTTTTTTGTGTGTTTAGGTTTTAACCTTGTACATAAATTACCTACATATGAATTCTAAAACACAGAAAATAAACAATGTGAGAGCATAACACATAAAACACATATACATAGAGATTTCCCCTGGATCCCAAAACCAGTACTACTAGCTTGATTTTTCATTATGTTCCTTTCAATGTTATAATACATATTTATACATGCTAAAGCATCCAATACCATGGACCGAAAACCATCGTGTCCAAAAAGCATGTGCGAAAATCATGCACAAAACCATAGGTGGGTCCACCCAACCTAACATAGGGTCTAAAACCAAAATTTTCTGGGGCACTTCCCTAGACCCCATAAAGTGGGGTTACAGGTACACCTCAAACTCCCTATGACCCCCCCTTGTCGAGCAATAAAAAGGGTATTTTTCACCTCTATTTACCCTACATTAATTACCAACCCAGGTACGATTTTTTATCTCAAAGAGTGTACTCAGTTTGAGGTGGTCACTTGTCAAGAGTAATGCTAGTAGTATAGTGCTTTTACAAAAGTAAATAAATGTTGGAAACAAACTCTAAGTGTAATGGCAAGAACTTGAAATGATTTGTAACTAAATCATTCATTTAAGAAACTACAACACTTCATCAATTAAGGGTGCAATAACGATAACTATTCCCTTTGTAAACTGATGCAATTGAAAAGCAATCAAAGAGAAGATCATCAATCTAGGAACTGGATAGCACTAGTCAATGTTCACTACAGTTTCAGATCGGTATGTTCACACCAAAGCAATTACTTGAAATGATAATTCAATTAACAGGAAAGGGAACAACAACAAATATATTTTAAAAAGATTGAACAGCAAAGCTTTAACCTATAGATATGAATTAAGCAATAATTGTAATCTAAAGGAATTAAGCAACAACCTTTACCTCAAAAATGATTTGAACAACAAACCAAAAATGGAATAGCAAACTAAGGTAAGTTTAAAAAATATTGAATAGCGACCTAAATCAAATGTAAACGCATAGCAAGCTAAATCGAATGTTACACACAGTGCATTTATATTGAGGGAAGCAGTAATCTGAGTTTCGACATAACAAATATTAATCATGGTTATGAAGAAACAATAATTTTAGTTACCATGGAACAACAAACCCCATGAACAACAATCACACTTAAAGGTAAACCATAGCTAAATAAACAATAGTACCGATCTATAAATACAGAACACTATTACTCTGTAAACTAACAGTAATGGTAACCTATAACGGAACAACAACGTATACAGTAATATCAATCAGTAAAGGAACAACAATGTGATATAAATTCATAATGAATAGCATAACATTCCATTTGCAGAAGATAACCTCACTATTTGAACGTGAATGAAATATAACAGAGCCAATACATGAAATGATAAGGAACAACAAATTACTGAATGAAGCAAATAAGAGAAATCAAACCACACACAACATGGAATTGGAAAATAATGGTACAGGAAGCAAGTGATCCACTAGGGCTAGGCCCTTAGCCTCCAAGGATGCATTGTTGTGATTACTCCAGAATCAAAGACGGAACAACAACAAAGTTTATGTATTAATCATGAAACCAATGTTACAGTAATCACTCTTTAAAGAGATTCGATGATAAAAGTTTAAGTTACAACAGTGAATTCTATAAAACAACAATAATCCGCCCCTTGGGCTAGCAATGTTGTCCATTTTTATAGCGGCTAGGCGGAAATACCAAAGATACAGATATTCTTTAAGGTAGTGATCCCTCAGGATCAAAGGATCCTTAGGGATTCGCCGTATCATTATTTCTCAGTTATCCCTTCATTTTCTTGCACCAATTTGGTATCTCCTTTTCCTTTTCCTGGCTTATGTGCTTCAATCTGGATTGCCTCGTTTGGATGTTGTTCCCTGTCAAAGGGACAACAGTTGGTTTCGTCTTGTCTTTTTCTTTGGAATGGCAATCTTCCAATTTTTTCCATTTTCTGCATAGGAAAAGATAATAATTAGTCATTTTACATTATTCATAGATCTCCCAAACTTTATCATAATCCTTCATCATATGCCCATTTCATAATGTAAAGAAGTTATGAATTAAAAGAAAAAGATAACAAAATAAGTGGCCATTACATACCTTCTCTAGTGCGCAACACACTCCCCTGCTTACCCTTTTTCATGCCTTCATGAAAACATTGTAATTGGCATGCAAGGCGGTTAGGGAATAGGCTGGAGAAGGATTCTCAGTAAGTGGTCTACAACCATGATTCCTAGCTAAGAATTCAAAAATATGCCCTGCCTGACCTTCAGGAAATTCATATAAGGCTCTATATCTTGGTGCAGGGTACCAAATGACTGGACTTCGAAATCTATAGGCTAACCAAGATGGGCCTTCTCTCAAAATGAGGTCACCATAGATACCTAAGCAGTCAGAATCTAGCTTAAAATTCTCATAATTGAATGGTTCTCTGTTTTGGATATTCTGATTAGAAGTCTGGTATCGGAATTTGGTTGCTGCTATGGCAAGGTCTTTGATGGTAAAGAAGTATTCTACCCCTTGCCGGATGACTGTTGTGTGAATAGGTCCCAATGTTTGGATCACACCCTGAGTTCTCATTAGGCTCCTATGTTTATTCCATAATTGCAATGGGTCTCTAGCTTCACCCCTCACCCATAAGCCACTTTATTTGATTAACACCAAAAGAAATAAATGCCTGCAGTTGGACATCACCTACAAAAAGGCTAGGTTTCTGTTCTGTTTCTCCATCTAATACAAGATTGTGCAAATAAAATTCACATAACAATCACTGAACTTTCACCCTGTAATGCTTACAACAGTTTATGAAGTCATAAATGGTTTTTATCTCTAGAGGTACTCCTGCCTTGACAACTTTTATTTTCAATTGTAAATATCTTTCCATTAAAAACAAAGCATAGTTTCTCGCAAGTGCCCTACACACTAGAACATCAGTTATAGAGAACATAAGATATCCATTTTATTTATGACTGTGTCTAGTCTATGGTTACCTTTTTGACTCTTTCCTCTACCTTTCGCCATCCTTCAAAGGCCTGGATTTTTGGTGCATTGATGTTTTTTAGATGTTGTTGTAACTTTTGGTATTTTTCTTGAGGAACAATCTCCTCTGTGAGTTTCTCTATTGTTTGTTGGGCTTGTGCCAAATATTTTCGCAGAGATTCTATCCTCGGGTCATTATCAAACATGATAATTTCGGGCTAGAGATATACTTGGATCTCCTTATTACGACATCTCGTCTTTATGGTCTGAGTTCCCTTCTCAGTAGAGGACAATGCCTCTGTCTGGATCTCCTTATCATAGGCCAGTGCGTTGTCTGTTTGTACTTCTACATTTGCAACAGCCAGCTGTTGTTCCTTTAGATTCTAAATAACATGTTGGACTTGAGTCTTCTTGGTCTTTTTCTTATGGGGTTGTGCCTGGGTGGTTGCATGCTTTTCCACAGAGGTTCATTTTGATTTCTTCCCCATTTTCAAGACACTTATCTATTGTCAAAGTTGCTTAATCACGTTAAGCAATCTCTGTTGTTCCTTTCGCAATCTTTTAATTTCTTATGTTTTCGTGGAAGGAACATCCATTTGGTTTCTCAGGCCTGGGATTTTTACCTCAAGAATTGTACCTTCGCCTTGGCCAATTTCCTTCTTTCCTTCTTAGGATACTTCTTTAGTGTTCTGCTAATCAGGTTTTTCAGGGGTATAAACCCTAGTTTGTTCTGCTATCTCCTGGGTAGCTTCTTCTTCTACCTCTTCTTCATCATGCAATTCTTCGGGTGTATTCTAACTAGGAACAGATTGTTCCTCTTCCTCATCCTCATCACTCTTCTCCCTAGATACACTCTTATCATGAAAAGAGTGATCCTCCTCTTCTTCCTCCTCATCACACAATTCCTCGGATGCACTTTTATCATTAGCAGAGTGCTCCTGCAGCCCTTCTTCAGTATGGGGGTTGAGTGGGCTGTGAGATTGGAAATATTCACCCATATTGGCCAGAATTTGGGCCAATTCATCTTCTTGCAGAGGGTTTTGCAGTGGACTTTTGTTGTGTTACTTTTTTTCCTGCGCTTCTTCTTGACCGGATTGCTCAGTCTCCTCCTCCGGTTCTCCTTCATCATTTTCCTCCAATTCTTTTTCGTTCTCCCCACCTTCCAATTACGGGGGTTTCTCATCTTTTCAATCATTTATTTCCACAGGTTGAGTAATGTTTCCCTGGGAAATTCCCAGCGTTCCTCTGCTCCTTGCCAACCTAACAAATTTTCTTCGTTTCAGTGTTCTACTCGATGTACTCGCAATATGTTTTTGTTTTGGGGTTGGCAAATCCAACCCCCCATCTATTGAGAAAATTAATTCTTCCCAACTACTCTGCTATTGGGCAAGACTGTAGTTGACTATCAGTCGTATTAACCCATGGTGGCTTACCACTGACTCTACATGTGATATTTCTTCATGTTTTGGGCAACATCGTGTAATAAAAAATTTAAAAACGCAGGCAAATTCATAGCAAATTTTTTCTTTAACATGGCTAAAAGTTTGAGATGGCGTGGTCTTACCACGTCTTTTATACCATTGCAAGTGATGTAGCTCTGGATAATTCTCACCAATTCTACCCACGGATCTCCCAGGGTTGCCAGCAGGACTCCTTTCCCTTTGACAGTAAGGTTTTGCCCTTCATCTTGGAAGATGGTTATGGCGTCTCGCAGTCTCACCTTTTTCAGAGTCCACACAGATCTAGTGGCTGGCAATCCCGAAACCTCTACAATTATGTCATCAGTGGCCACTATCTGTCTCCCTCTCACCATGAAATGATTTTCTTGCAAGTTTTGTAGAAACTCGATTGCCACCGTCTCATTGGATTGTTGTAGATGGTTAAGGTAAGCTATCCATTCTGCCCTTGCTAAGATTTCTCGTGTAGTATCAGAGACCATTAACACCTATGGCTCACTATGAATTTATCTTCCTCCCATATTATTCATGCTTATCACACTGTAAAAACACAAAGACGACAATGGAACAACAAGTTGTTCAAATTTTTAGCTCACTGTTAAGAAAGCGCAGAGAAAATGATGGAACAGGAAGTTGTTCAAATTTCTAACTTACTACTAATTTTTACAGAGAAAAACATGGAAATGGTGTCGGAACAGCAAGCCATGCATATTCGGAAACAAAATACTGTTAATCTTGCGATTCCCGAGTCATAATTTCTCCAAATGATGAGCTAACACGTATGCTAGCGAATTATGGAGATCACCCGCGCCCTCATGTAATGTGATAGGCCATCCTCGGCCGTCGAATAAAGGAGAAGCGTGCTGAATTGCAATGGTATAGAGGAATAAAGGAACAACGTATAGAGATATTCCATGTTTACAAAAATAAGAGGATTACCGAAATCGAGGTGTATGATAGAATTGATAATAAATATGGAAATGTTGTGATATGATGAGACAAATGGAGGATAGGACAGCTGACGTGAATAAAAGTTGTTATGTGGTCATTATTGACTTTTACCAGCATGATTGATTGGTAAATTATTTGCATGTATCAAAGGTTCGAAAGGGTTATATACATAGTCTCATTTGAAAGCACTTATAAAGATATAAGAAGAAGGGTTTTATAATTACTATTGGTGTATAAGAAATATGATTTCAATACCATCAACATAGCTCTGTTGCCCACAGGTGTCCATAATATTGACAGGGTTGTTTATTTCACCCTTTGTGGATGCTTAGGAAAGTGATATGCAATGTCATAATGGAGGCCATTGTGCTGGCTTGGTAACCAAATGAATCACAATGCCATTCACCAGGAAAGAGTGAAATGTGGGTAGGCTAGCTCATGATGAGACCTCCCGTTCCAAGGACTTTTTATTTTTCTGGTGTGCCTCTTGGATCATATCCCTGGTGTGGTGGCCATAGTTGGAATGCCACTTCACTTTCTTCCTTATGATCATGGTAGGCTGGCTCTTGATGAGACCCCTATCCTTCATCTGACAAATCATGTTAGTAATCATATAGATAAACATTTTTTTCTTTTTTTTCTTTTCTTTTATATAGCACATTTCCTATTTATATACAGAGGGTGGTTTAACACTCCTTAAGAGTAGGGATGGTGGAGGAAGTCTGAACATCTCAATAGAGAAAAATATTCCCTTATTCTTATTCAATAATAATGATCAAAGAGAGTTATGGCCATTTAGAAAGAACCATAATAATAAAAATAATAAATCATATTGGTATTAGTAAAATGACAGCAAGGTGATAAATAGTTGTGTTCTTTCTTCTTTTCTCTTATCAATTCAAAGCAATTTCTTCTAAAGATGACGATTTTTGTGTTATTCGTTGATTTCAGTTTCCTAGTTTTTGTATTCTTGCATAAATGTATAGTTGTTCCTTAAATGACCATCACTCACAAAAAAACCTCTAAATGGTAAAACACACATACAAAAAAGAAGAAAAATGCATTCCAAAAGTGTTGCTTTCAAGATGGAACAACTAATGTTTCTTTAGAGGGACAACAAAAGAATATTTGCACACAAAAACCATAAGAAAAAAGGAAAAAAACATGCTTGAAACTGCTATCCCTTGAGAGGAATAGTAGTTTTTCCTTTACCAGAACAGCAAATAAAGCAAGCGAAAACAAAAAATGCAAAAATGTTGTTCCTTCGGAAAGGAACAACAAAAATGAAAGTGTTGTTCCTTCAGAAAGGAACAACAAAAAAATGAAAGTGCTATTCCTTCAAGGAACAACAGAAAATGAAAGTTTTGTCCCTTCGGAAAGAACAACAAAGAATGAAAGTGTTGTTCCTTTAGAAAGGAACAACAAAAAAATGAAAGTGTCGTTCCTTCGAAAAGGAACAGCAAAGAACAAAAGTGTTGTTCCTTCGAAAGAAACAACAAGAATGCGGATATGCTATTCCTTTGGAAAGGAACAACCAAAAAGTGGAAATGTTGTTCTTTCGGAAAGGAATAGTAGAATGCAAAAGTGTTGTTCCTTCGGAAAGGAACAACAAATGGCGAAAACGCTATTCCTTCAGAAAGGAACAGCAAAATGCAAAACTGTTGTTCCTTTGGAAAGGAACAACAATTGTCGAAAATGTTGTTCCTTCGGAAAGGAATAGAAAAATGAAAAAGTGTTGTTCCTTCGTAAAGGAACAATAATCGGTGAAAATGTTGTTCCTTTTCAAAGGAACAACAACATGAAAAAGTGTTATTCCTTCGAAAAGGAATAGCAAAATGGCGGAAATGTTGTTCCTTCGAAAAGGAACAACAAAATGCAAAAGCGCTATTCCTTCAAAAAGGAACAACAAAGCAGTGAAAATGTTGTTCCTTCCGAAAGGAACAACAAAATGCAACAGTGTTTTTCCTTCAAAAAGGAATAGCAAAGCAGTGAAAATGATATTCCTTCAAAAGGGAATAGTAGAATGAAAAAATTGCAGAAATGTAGAAATATGTAGAGAAAGTAATAAAACAAAAAGAATTATGTACAAAAATTTAAAAGCAATCAAATTACTTAGTGAACCAAAGGTGAGGAAGAGTTTTCTTCCTCAGCCAGAATCTTCATGTCAGAGTCTTCTCGGAGTTGTTGGTAAAATGATTCCCGAGTAAGTTGTTTGTGATATAGTCAAACTCGGTGGCCATTTGCTTTAAAGGTATGCCTAGATCTGTCAATGGTAGCTAAAGTATTGGTGCCATTATCATGTACCTTCTAGATTTTGTATGGTCCCAGCCAGTGAGTTTGAAGTTTCCCTGGAAAATCCTGAAACGTAGAATCATATAGGAGTGCCCAATCTCCTTCGTGGAAGAATTTCTTCTTGATGAGGGTGTTGTGCCATTTTTCTCTCTGTTGTTGGATTAATGTAGTATGTTGAAGAGAAGAGAGCTTGATTTCACCCAGCTTGTTGATTTGCTGTAGTCTATTAATCTGGGCCTCATTTAAATCTAGACCAACTTCTTGTGTTGTTCTCAAGGTTTGTATTTCGAATTCTATTGGAAAGATGGGTTCCTTTCCAAATACTAGCTGATATGGTGAATAATTGATAGTGTTTCTCCATGTTGTTTTGTATGCCCACAAGGCTTCCGACAATCTTGTAGCCCAATCATGTCTATGTGACGCAATGGTTTTTGTTAGTATTGCTTCTATTACTTTATTCGTGCTCTCTACTTGGCCATTTTCCTGTGGGTGGTATGTAGTGGTAATTTTATGCTGAATATGATAGTTTTTTAATCTTGCAGCAATTTTAATACCAGCAAACTGTGGTCCCCCATCCATGATTATGTCTCTTGGGAGGCCATATCGCACAAATATCTGGAACAAGAAATGAATGACAGAATCCTCTGTAGCTCTTGGAAGTGCCTCTACATCAACCCATTTGGTCACATATTCTGTTGCTACCAAAATATATGTTTTCTGGTTTGATGATGGGTTGATCAGACCAAAAAAATAGAGCACCCAACACTCAAATGGTTCAATGACTAGCTGTGGGTTCTGTTAGCCTCCTACTGCAGCAGGTTACTCATATTTCATGATTGACATTTTTACAGGCCAAATATGTCATACTTTGCACGCTGCAATGCTCCATATTTGCTAACAGTCACCAAAAAGAGGCCATGAGAGAATGCTACTCAAAGTTCATCTGCTGCATTCCAATTTTGAAGAGTCTTTTCATTTTTGTATAAATTTTCAGCTAAAGGGAGGTCCAAACAGCCTAATCTTGGTCTCCCTAGGTTTCAATTTCCTGTTTTAGAATATACATAATGAAAAATCTGTCAAAACAGCTTAATCTTGGCAGATTCTTAGATAGGTAGAGAATCAAAGGAGCCCAACTACTTAATCTGGGCCCTTGGAAGAAATAAGTGTAGATGTAGAATAGGAAGAAATCAAAAGAAAAAGTTGAAAAAGCTGGGTCTACAAGTCCAAGCACACCCAAACCAAAAAGAAGAAAAAATGTTAGGTAAGTAGGCTAGGTAGGTAATTTTGAGGTTGCAGAAGGTTGATTGGTGATTAATTCCACATTTTCAAGTGTTACATTCATACACATCACAGTCAGCAGACAGCTCCCATTTGAAGGACTTCAAGCGAGGCATGACTAACTCCCTCTTCTTCCTCTTCCCTAAAATCACTTACTAACCTCCCCTAAAGAGGTCAAGATCTGCTTGATACCTCTTAGTTTCATCATTTTCCATGTCATTAGCCTTGGTAAAGATCTGCTTTACTCAAGGAGGCTCCACACTTTTTCTACAAAGTTCTATCTCCCCTTCACAGCCTAAGATCTCTGAAACTTAGCGCTTTCTGGTCACTTTCATATTAACTACTGACATTATTATTTAGCTCCCTATATATTTCCCTTCCCCCTATTTAAAAACCATATTAATAGCTCCCCTATGTAAATATCCACTCCCCCTGGTTGGAATATAACCATAAACATCCCTTGGGAATTACTAGGTCATCTAGACCTTAGTAAGAGCCCCATCTCTGCATAAATTTCCCCTTCTCTAGTGTTTGGACCCATTCCAAAGCACAAAGAAACCCTCTCCAAAGGAAAACCCCCCCCCCCCCCCCCCCCGGCACATTTTCTTTGGAAATTATTAGGTTTTCATTAATTATAAACCAAGTGCTGAAACCCATTAACCCATTTCCTAAAGTCTAAACCCACCCGCACCTCGAAAAATTAAAAAAAATAACGCGCGCGGTGTTTCACTAAACCTCGCACACCTTCTTCGCCATCCACCGTCCGATCGCCTCTCCCAGATCCGATGGCTGATATCCATATCAGGCGCCCTTTTGTGTGGGCACGTTAGCACCCGATGTTTGACGGTTTTACCGTCGTACACCAGGACAGCTTGCGCATTCCCATTGCATCGGTCCGCCCCTGACAAAAATTGCTTCTGTATCAAAAGCGGTCCGATGCCCTGCCAAAACCGCCTTCCCCCCACGTAACAGGAGCGTTGCGTCATCCCGCCACGTCGGCTCCACCTCACCCCTTCCTGCCTGCGCCTGGCCCACGTCACCTGCCACTGTGTCCTGCTACGTCATCACCCCGCCGTACTGCCACGTCACCCTGGTGACGTCACATCCGTACTAGAGGACCCCACTGCTAACGTCATACTGACGTCATCCGTCGTACAGCTGACGTCATGCCGACGTCAGCAGCCAAAAATGGAAAAAAACGCACAAGCGCGAAAGTCAAGCTTCAGAGCTCCGAAATGAAAAACAGAGGCAGTTTTTGATGCGCGATTAGCGCAGCTTCGCTACAGGAAATGAGCCATATTGGAGAATCTTTAGGGAATCTTTTGATTCCTCGACCCTTTTTGCACCAAAAAGGCCCGAAAAAGCCCAATTTTGCCAATTTAAGCGTATTTGAAGACAGAGAGAGACCAGAATCAGAGATTAAAGAGTATCAGATCAAATATGTAGCTAAAAAGCATGTCAAAGAGTATCAGAGTAGCGGTGGAGCGTATCAAAGGAGGTTTTCTCAGGGCTCGAGGCAAATCCAGCATTAAAAGTAAAGCCCTGAAATTCAAGAAACAGTTGAGGATGCATTGAAAGCTCATTAGCACAAATGACTGCACATTAAACTCACAGAAGATCAGTGGACCAGAACTCAATGCACAGTTATGACAGAACCACTACACCAAGCCATAGAGGACATCATATTAACTTAATTTTTGATCCAGCTGCCATTGGTGTAGCCCAAAAAGACTTGATTACATTTAATTCCAGCATAAGTTAGGTTTAGAAAGCCTTTTTCCTGCAGACCTATTTAGGTCGGTTGTAATAAATGAATTTAGCTATT
>APFE030116197.1:0-15361 GCA_000404065.3 Pinus taeda | reverse complement strand
ACTAAGAAAAAACAATTGCTTATATTCATAAAACTGGAGAAATTCCTTACAACCATATTGCCTTGATGTTACAAGTCCATTCCACAATATCCAACCCTCTCCCTTACAAGAAACTCCTTCCAATCTAATCTCAATAGCATAAACCTACTTCCAACAATCCTCTCTCAATCCTCATACCTGTAGTAGCTTTATAGGCCAAGGATGAGAAGTTATCGATCCATTCTCGAAGGGATGAGATCCACTATTAGTGGGATAGAGGTTCCACAAAGGAAGGGCAGTTACTCCATGATAGGAGGGATTGATACCAAATAGGCACTCATTCTAAGCTTGTTGGTTGGGATAGATGCTACGAAAAATGCTTGTAGACTTTACATTTTATTTTTATGTACTTTAAGTCATGTTTGCAGGACATAGTGGAAGACAGAGCATACTTATGCGCGGGCATTAATGATCTTCTCTAATTATGCACAAAAATTAACTAGGAAACTATGAATATAGCCAAAATTAGGGTTTGGAGCATAGGGTCCAGAAATTCCACTTTCTGTAGAATGATTTAGATTCTATCTTTGCAGGGGAATGTTCTTGGCACACATTTGTGGATAGCGAGAGATCCAAATAGATGGTCATTTTCCTAATGCAATAAAATGGCATGTAAAAAATTTCCCCCTAAAGCACAAAGTCATAAGAAATATTTTGATGACTAAAGTGCTTTATCATGTGAAGATTTTGGTTAGAAACTACAGTGGAAGACCTGAAACAATTAAACAAACATTACAACAATATATAATATCATCGCTGAGGTAAGCATTCCCATACTCAGAACATAAATATCTCAATAGAAAAATATGGAAATACATCTGAACATCAATGTCAATATACGACATAGTATGGACATAACCATAAATGGTTTTATGTTTATAGTCATGAATATTTAATAGCTCCACACAACCTAGATGGATGAAACTAGATCCAGTGTCTTGATCTCCATCTTTCGATCCATAGTACAAATCCAACCATGTGAGTGAATGTCTCGAAGTCAAACATAGTAGAAACCACTTGATTACCGGCCAATTATGTGAATTGTTAACAAGTGCGAGGGAAACCACCAATAATTAAAATGAATCTCAAGGTACTTCTAGTACAATCTATGAAGTGTGAATATATGATTTGATGTTGAACACTTATATAATCATTAGATCGAAGGCCAATGGTGAGAACTAGTCGTCGAAGGTGAGAAACTTGCCATTAAGGCATGCAGGCCTCAAGGTACTAAAGGTTTCTAGATCAACTTCCTAGATAATGAGTTGAAGTCGATACAAAGCAACCCATCACAGGAGGGACTACAACACGAAACCCATGTCAATTTTTTAATAACAAAAGTTTGGAGTAATCTAGGACTAACTCAGGGATGGTCAATGCAACTAAAGGCTAACACTGACAAAGTACTTTTGATTGAGGTTGAACTTCTCTTGAACATATCGGAGACACCACAAAATGACTTGGTGACATTTGACTCAAAAATAAAACCCAAACCAACTAAATAATTTCAAATGAGGTATGGTCAACTGAGTAACAAATGGATTTCCCAACCTAGAAACAGAAAGTGACGGACTATCATGTTCAAGAGTGACTACTACATTTTACAAATGAAAAACAAAGAATATTTCTCATTTCACCCCACCATTACTAGCAAGTACCTCTTTATTTTTTACAATCTTGAGGAGGATAACATATGCTTGTCCTATAAGCTCATCCTTTGGATGAGTCCTCCAAAGTAATTTTAACGAACCCTAAGAATGAGTGGTTCGGTCTTGTTATGCTTAACGAGTCCTGTACTGCTTAATTTTAAAGAATCCAGGAAAGGAGCAACTCGATGTTGTTTTCATGTCTAATGAGTTTGAAAATACATAAAAAGAAAACTTGTTGAACTCTTTTATTGTAAAATTTTAACGAGCCCAGAGAAAGTAAAGCTCTGTGTTTTTCAGTTTTAGGGAGTTAGAAGAAAAACGTAAGTAAAATCCACAGTGTTATTTTTTGTAAATTTAGTCCCTCAAGCCCGAAAAAGGATAAAATAATGCAGGAGAGAACTCTATTGACCATGATTAGTCAGCATATACCTTTTTCGTAAATAGTCCATTTGAGTCCATAAAAGAGGTAAATTGATATTGAATGGATGGTTGTTCATTTACTTTTACGAGTTCAAACGATCAAGTACTTGACGATATTTCCGTTTTTAAGGAGTCTTAAAAGGGCATAAAGAGGACTTCATGGTTTTTCTTTTTTCGCAAGTTTTAATGAGTTTGAAAAAGTGATGAAATTTACTCAGTACCAAAATGATATGTTTCTGTAATTATCCCATAACCTACACACTTAAACTCGAAATAATTATCTATGCTTGAAAATAAAATGAAAACATTTATAAAATCGGACTTAAAAAAGTTAATAGGTATGAAACAATATTTAAATGACCCTAAAAACTTATAAAAAGTCCAAAAAAGTAAAAAAAAAAGTCATCTTTTTCATTTTTATCCTTTTGAGAGAGATTGAAGTCATTTTTACCATAAACTTCCTAAGTTGATTCTAGTAAAACATTGGGCAAAATCGTGAGCTGCATTCTCCAGGTAAATGGTCTATCCAAGCTCTCAGTTTTCATGTCATTTATTTATATTTTCACCATGGATTTTGGTTTTTTGGGATGGTTTCTAAATTATTTTCTCCCTTGATGTGCACAGGTACCCTTTATCATGCATGCGCATATTGATCTATTTTTTAATGCTATGTGCACAGTTTGTAGGAAAGAAACTGCACACATGCGCACTGTTTTTCAAAGTTGGTTGCGCATGACGACAAGGGCAAAAAAAATAAAATGAAAACGCCTCAAATATTTTTCGAAATGTCTCCATCATTGATTCTAATGATATTTAATGTTTAATTGCAAGCTCTTGAACCGTGAACATGGAATGGAGTGAGCGTGAGCGTGAACAACAAGATACAGTTTCTCTAAATGATCCAGCAACCATACAAACCTTGAAAAATTGTGGGTTATACAAAATTTTCACCATTTCGGGCATGAAGGTCCAATTAGACTTGCTTGAATGGATGGTGGGCAAGTGAAACATTCAGGAATAATGCTTCATAGTCAGAGACCACAAACTTTTAATTGATGTTGATGACATTTACTTCCTGAGTGGGCTTCTATGCCGTGGGGTGGAAATCAACCTATATGGCCATAAGCACAATGGAGAGACCAATGCTACCTATTTGATATGATATTGTATTGATGGGGATGCTCTCAAAGATGGCTGGATTGATATCAAGACCATAGCTCAGATTCCTTTGAAATCCATCGGGTTTACTGTTGCACGATTGTCTGGTAGTGTAGCTTTACATTTTCTCATGAAGGCTCACATGTAGAATACTATGGATTATTTTTAGGGTACCATAATTAACTAGAGTGAGGCTATAGTTTCCAACTTGAATGGGAAAGTAACCAGGATTAGAACTAGAAAATTCAAAAACTTATGATACGGTGCCTTCACTATCTCATTTGCTTTGGAGTGGATTACTCTTCTGGCTCCATGGGTATCTATAGAGAGAGGAGGGCTTGATGACCCTCGCATGCTAAAATGGGGTACACTTATGGAAAGTCATGGAGGTGGTGAAGGAACAATAGTCAAATTTACTCCTGACTTCTTTGAGTGGTTGGAAAGCTAGATAATCATGATCGAGGAATTTTCGTATGTGGGGATGGACTACACAAAAGATCCGGACATGCCACTACCTCTTGGGATTTAGTGGGGTGATATAGGTAAAACTTCACATTTTGGTTGATTTTTATATTTTCATTCATTCCTTTATTTTTGGAATCCAACTAATTATCCGAAATGATCATGCAGATGTGGCCCCAGTGAGACCAGTTGGATTACGTAGATATGACTGATGTGGTGAGAAGCTAGTTTCTCCCATAGTACATAACCGGGATGTGGCAGAGACACTAATAGAGATAGAGCACAACCTTGAGAGGTTGACTTTGGACATTCTAGATGTCGCTATAAACAATTTTCCTCTCTATTACTAGAGGCATACTACAAGAGTTCCAGGTCCTATTAATCATTTTCTATGATGAGTAGCACATACTATTGTATTCTACCATGATATTCATAATACGTAGTAACTAGTCTGAGGGCTATAAATTTTTATTTTTGATGATGTACCAGCATGTTCCAAAAATAAAGGCCATTGGGCCTCATGTCATTGGATGAATTTTTTTGTAAAAGCCACACTTATTTACAGACTTTTATCTAATGAAAAGCCTACTACTTCTATTTCTGATTATCTCATACAATATGTGAATGAATATTGCATTGATTTCTTTAAAACTGTTTTACAAGTGCCAATTTAACACATAATTAGCTAATACATCTATTAATGTGTTTAAATTTCTCATAATATGTTAATACTCAATGTAATCATTTTCTCCTTCCAAGAGACAAACCCTTAAAAGCATCCTTAACATGGAAGCACCTCTAATTGAATAAACACCATTCAAATGGAGTACCACGAGTTGCGAATCTGACCTTGCGATAAATTGGCGAATGCCAAATGCAATGCAACTAGATAATAGCTCAATCACTGCCCTATATTATGGAATATTTTTTGTTGTTTGACTGAAGCATATCCCATGAATACAAACTAAATCGTATGTGGGCGAATAGATGAAACAAGTTATGGAAGAAATATTATGAGTACTACGACTAGCACCATTAATGAAGCCAATGTAAGTCTGAGGGAATGTCGACATCTGCAAATCAAGTGTAACACAAGATAAGTAGGAGAAGTAGCGAAAAATGCAAAACAACTAAAAGATTGTCACACGTAAATGATGGTATAGTAATATACAAATGTTTTCATTAAACAATCTAAAAATCATATTTATTTAGGTAAAGGCCATTTCTAGGCTTTCCCAAAGGAATTCCATCATAATCCACTAGCTCATAGGCCACTTTTTCTAGTGCACATTTTACAATATAAGGGCCATTCCACATATTATCGAATTTACCAACACTTAACCTATCATGCTCTTGATTATAGACCAATACTAAATCACCTTTTGTGTATGGACGAGGTTTGAAATTATGATCATAATTTTTTTAACTCGTTTCTTTTGGGCCTTGCGAGCCAATGCAGCATCATGGTGAGTCTCATCGAGACGTGCTAAGTACAGGAAACGTTCTTCTTCAATAGAAGTGGATGGTAATAATTCAATTTCCAGTTTCAAAGATAGTATCTCGAATTCAATCGGTAGAACTACTTCCATGCCGTAGACAAGCTGGAAAGGAGTAAAACGAGTTGAAGTTTTTTATAAGGTATAATAAGTCCATAAGGTTGGATAAAGCATTAGATGCCACTCTCATTTATGAGTTTTGATAATCCGTTTAACCATGGTGGTTAAAAACCTTGTTAATGTCTTCCACTTGGCCATTTTCCTGCCAGTAATAAGGTGTAGAACTGTCATGACGCAGGCCTAGATTCATAGTAAGATCAACCATCATATAGTTTCGAAAATGACTACCATGGTCCATGACTATGGATTTTGGTACTATGAACTAAGAAATTATCTGATTGAACACGAAAATGGATGTCGTTTCACCATCATCCTTATATGTAGGAATTGCTTCAACCCATTTTGTAAAATAATCTACTGCAAGGATAATGTACACATGCCCCCCAGTCGAGTGAGGGTTACATGTAAGAAATTCAATGCCCCATTTAGAAAAAGGACTGAAAACAATGATTGGATGAAGAGGAGATGGATGTGCATGCATTTTTACGATCATAAATTTGAATATTATGGCAATTTTGGACCGCAGCTATACAATCTTCAAACATAGAAGGCCAGAAATACCCTACGTGCAAGATCTTTTGAGCAGTGGAAAACCTTGACATATGACTGCCACAAGCTCTAGAATGGCATTAATTTAATGCCTTTCCAGGTTCTGCATGATTTAAACATTGCTAAAAAATATAATTGCCGCCACAAAGATAAAGTGTGTTGCCAACAATATTGTATTACTAGGATTAATACTGGATTCAGCAACGATCAGTTCAACTTAGTTCTGAATGAAATGTCTGGGTTTGGAGATAAATGATGATATCTCTGTACCACGCATATAAAGTATTGATTAGAAGAGATATTCCTCTAGAAGAGAATCTTCTGCCGCGTCTTTAGTTTTAGTACGGGGAAAGTCACACAATGACTCAGCAAACAACAATGATTTCTTAGATTTGGATTTGATGAATTCCAAATCAAATTCTTGTAGGATGACTATCCATTTGGAACATTCCCCCCCCCCACCACCAACAGTTGTCTAATAAGAATGTAAACCATGGGGTTGCAATAAAAAATATAGTAGTTTTGCGCAATAGGATATAGTGACAGACACGTTGGAAAACTTGAATAGTTTCCAAGGCCAATTTCTCCACATCTACATATTTTTCTTTAATTTGGTCAAATTACAACTTAAGTAATATATCACATGATCCTCATTCGACTCGTCTTCCTGAACTAGGACCATACTAATGGTGGCATCAAACGCTGCTAAGTATAACAAGTAATCTTGGAGATAATTGGTAGGATGTAACAACGGTGTAACAGTCAACGTATATTTAAGTGCATCAAAGGATTTTTGAGCCATTTCATCCCAAATAAATGGGATTCCCTTTTTCAAAATTTGAGTAAAACCTTTAGTCAACTCGGCATAGTTCTGGATAAATCGACGTAGAAAGTTTTCTTTCCTTTACAAAATTTGGAGTTTGCGAAGAGTGGAAGGAGGAGGAAAATTCAAGATATCCTCAACCTTCAATGGATTGAAATGAATTCCCTCTTTCGAAACAAGAAACCCTAGCAATCGACTAGATTGCACACAGAAAACACACTTATGTGGATTCAAGTGAATATTGTAATGATGAAATCTGATGAAAATTTCTCTCAAATGCATTGAATGGTGTTCCCATCTCAGTGAATGATTTGGAAAGTCATCCAAATAAGGTTGGACAATATGCTTGATATCATGAAATGCATAAGACATGGCCCATTGAAAATTTGCGCCTGCATTCTTCAGACTAAATGGGATTTTTTGATAAGAAAAAGTCCACCATGGGAAAATGAATGTGTTTTTATGTTGATCCATTAGGAGTATGTTGATTTTACTGTAGCTAGAAAACCCATCCATGAATGAGAATATTTAATTTCTGGCACATTCATCGATAATTTGATCGATATAGGGAGTAGGATAATTGTATTTTGGAAAAGCTTTATTGATATCCCTATAGTCATTGCATACTCTAATGGTTCCCTGTTTCTTTTTAATATGTGCACTATTGGATACCCAATTAGTTAATGGAATCAAGTAGATGAAACTTTCTTTGAGCAGTTTCTCAACCTCATCTCAACCTTTTGTGGATGCACTGGATGTAATCATTGTTTGATAGACTTGGCATCCGAGAAAGTCTTAATTTCGTGTATTACAATGCTTGGATCAATTCTTGGAATTCCCTCATAGGACTAGGCAAAAATGTTGCATAATTCTTGAAATAGGGCCCTTTATGTTTGAATTTCTTCGATTGAACATGAGGCACATATGTGAATATTTTCAACAATTCTTGTTTTAATTGAGGTGTCAATGGCGATTGTTGCAGATATATTCCCCAAAATCCTTTCGCATTCAGATTGAAATACTAAAATGGGTGATTATGGACTATTTACTATTTTAGATGAAAACATATTTCAAAAATAATTCTCAATTTTGTTAGGGTTAGGTAGAAAAGTTGAATGATGATGGTAATAATTCCATGACATTTCACAGAAGTCATAACCTCCATGATACTTTCATCAGTTTGAAACATATAATCTAAAGGACCAAAGAATGGAACCAGTTATGACAAAGGTAAAGGAGAATAATATTCATTGACCATATCAACTGGACTAGTAGATGGAGGGTCATAAAATGATTGTAATTCCTAATAAGCCAATTCAAAAGGGCTCAAACACATCTCACTTCCATAGGATGATAACTCATACTCTAAAGGCACTGTCCATAGATATGGAGATTCTATAGTGCTTGATGTAATCATGTTTACCTCAGAAAAATTAGAATGAAAATTTAGTGGAGTCATAAAAAAATGTTCCCATCAGTGATGTGTCTTTGAATAAACCAACACCAATATCTTCATTAGGAGAATTCGTTTTTCTGACAAAAGGTATGCTACTCGCAGAGTTAATGTTTGAATTGTAGTAAGACAACTAGTTTACTTTGACAATTTTTTCTTTGTGCCGAAATTCTATTATTTGAAACAACGATGAGACCGCTGCTAACATAGAATAGGCCCAACTTTGACCAAGAAAAATATTGTAATCTAGTTGAGAATCCACAGCTTCAAGTTCGATTGTGACCATTTTGCCCTCTAGCTCTATGGGAAAATTGTTCAGGAATGGACAAAAACCTCTTCCATCAAAGGCTTTTAAAGTGGTAGGAGATTTATTGATGGTTGGAGAACCTAAAGGTTTCCAACAAGAAATTAACATGATACACGTAGAAGCTCCTTCGACAACAACTGTACGAAACAATTTCCTAGTTTTAACAAAAACTCAAATCTAGATTTATAATTGATGAGGGAGTCTTGGGATATGACTCTCATGATCAAAGATAATTAAGTTAGAATCCTATGGATCAATAGCTCCTATAGTTGACAATAAAATCTTTCAATGTGTCAGGCATGTTTGCAACACTTCTAGAGCTGACATTACGGAAGGAGACATAGCCAGGTCTTCAATAATGTTGTAATTTTGTGCAACTCTAGCATGCGAGTTGAAAGTTGATTTCCGAAACACACCTTTGGGAGGCTGCCAGATCATCATGTCAGGATTTGGCTTCTCGATCTATAATGGTTCAAAAGGAGAAGGAAGGATTTAATTTGAAGGTTGACCATATGTACTAGCCTCATTTTCATTTTCAATAGGACACTTGGACCTGTAATCTTTGGATCTCGTAGGTTCCAGAACTTCTTGCAAAGACAACATCAGGATATCTTGCAATGTTGAAGAGGAAGATGTGTTATAAGAAACTATTTTTCTATCTCGAGAAGGAAATGGATCCTTCAAAACAGTGGGAGTTGGAGAAACTTTAATGAATTTAGAAACCTCTGCCCAATATGGACATTCCTTCATATAGTGATCCTCATTGCAAATAAGGCAAGGTAACGAGGTTTTGATTTTTCATCAATAGGTTCAGATTTCATAGGTTTGTCTTTTGAGGTAGCATTTTTTTCGATTTACCTTTCCCCTTCGTTTGACCTCCAGTTGATTTTGTCTTTCCAGTAGATGATTCTACAGTGTTAATCTCAGAAATAGTTTATGGAGAAAGGCTTTCAGATGGTGTATCTTGTATGGCCAAAGTATGAGTAGTTTTAGAATTTTTCTTTTTACCCTTAGACTTTTGGATAACAAGATCTATAATACCATCATTGGCATTAGATCATGTAGGAGATGTAATAATGGGTTCACCCATAGGGCGAGGTAAATTCAGGATTTTTTTGTACAAAGTGCCAGATTGAGTGTAGACTAAGTCTAGGCACTAGGCATGAGAAATTACTTGCTCTTTTGTGACGACACCTCCCTTGGCAAGAAGTGATTTTGTAAACCACTTAGCTAAAATTTGATTTGGAATGAAAAATTTGACTAAGCGATGTCTACATCTCCATTCATGGATATGATTAGAGATGTGAGTCAACTTTGATTGTTGTAAAGAAGTCAATAGTTTGATACCAATATCAGAATGAATTGGTAACTAAAAGTGGGTTAAAAATGTTATTTCCATGGAGTTAAAGTTATGGAAAGAGGCACTAGGTAGCTTAATGCACCATTTAGCTATTGAACTGGTTAGAGTCCATTGGAAAAGGAGGAGATGGATGGAATAATTGATGAAAGAATTCGATGGACACCAAAGATGATATGTCATCACATGATTGAATGGATCCTCTCCTTATTTACCTTCAAATTTGGGTATGTCACTTGGTAACTTTGTAGGAATCGTCAACCAAAAAGGATAATAATAAATAGGATTGTTGGTTAACTGGGATAAATCTAGTAGATCTAGTGTTGCAATAAACGAAAATTGTGAGCTAAGGTCATGCAGTAAATTTTGATAGCCTTGTGGGTTAAGACCAACTTCTGAAGGTGGATATCCAGGGTACCTTAGAATAGCTTGAGTAGTTGGAATTCAAATTCCACCAAGGTAACTAGGGTGAACCATACTAGGTTGATGTTGAGCAGGGACTTGATAGGTATGATCGAGGTATGGTTGACTCTGAAAAGGTTGAGCTTGACCCGTTTGACCTAAGTAATATTTCCCCTGCATATGTTTCACTTGCAAAGGTTGATCTTGAACAAATTGACTTTTAGAAGGTTGGATTTGAATGAATTGACCTTGAAAAGGTGGGTTTTGGAAAGTTTAGCCTTGTAAAGGTGGACTTTGAAAAACTTGTCCTTGAAAATGTGGAACCTCATAAGCTTGACCTTGAAAATTTGTTTGCATTTTTCTGAAAATAGGTTGCCCAATAGGAATCTGTGGTATAGGCTAGACCGTAGGAACAATTTGATAAGCAGAATCTTGTAGGATTGCCTGAGTATTCTGAGGAACATATATTGAGAAACATATGTTTGAATAGAGGTATGTGGTGAAATATGAACAAAGTCATTGAATCGATTGTTGAACAGGTGTTTCTGGAATCCCTTGGACCAGTTGTTGGACAAATGTTTGAGGAATCGCCTAAACAGGTTGTTGGATGGGTACCGCAATAACTGGAATAGGTATTCAAGGAAAAGTTTGTCCAGTAGGTAGAACAAGTTGATAAAGTGGCACTTATGGTATACATGGACCATCATGTTGATTAAAACCAGTATTCTAAATAGTATTCATCCCAGGATAAGGAGTACCATATAAAGGTTCATTTACAGTAGGTTGACCTAAACCAGGCTGAGGTATCCGACCACAGGTTCTGGTAAAAGGTTGACCCCCAGAAAAAGGTTGTCCTCTAGGTGGAGGATAAGGTGGTTTCCCCCCATACTAGTAATAAACACCAGTCAGGGTTACTTTAGGGTTACTTGAATTACCCGAAACCATGTGAATTCGTTTCTCTGATGCTGTAAGTGGGTCTAGCATGGAAGTCATGCTCTAAATAGTAGGATATAGATAAACTAGATTACCAAGTAGAGGTTGGAGAGAAGAGGATTCTCCCGAAAATGCCCCAAGTAGTGACTAGTATCCAAGAGGAACTAATGGACCACCATACAATACTGATTCTAGGGAGCTAGCAAACATAGATGAATCAATGGGTTGGATCCCAATAGGAATTTCTAACATAGCTCTTGCTGGTGAATAAAAAGGGATGCATGGTGGTGAAAAATTCAAACCTAAAAGCCTCAAAGTTGTAGAATACCAAGGGTCAGGTCAGAAAGGAGAGAAAGAGACTCTTGGGTTAAAATTTTCAATACTAGTAAATGGAGAATGAGGTGTCTTTGTTTCTTTGATGACATCTTCAATGCTAGTTAACCCAGGAGGTAATTCAGTTGTAACTATTTGCTTCCTTCGAGGTGAAGGTGGCTCAAGAGTAGGAGCTAAAACAACTAAAGGTGATTCAGGTTGATAAATTTCAGACTCAGGCTCTTATACCTCTGGTTCATTTAGTTCAGTATCTAAAACTTCATTCGTGTCAGATTCAATGTGAATTACTTCGATAATCTCTGGATCAGAGTGAACTAAACATGATTCTATTTCTTGTGTTGGATTTAATTAAGTTTCTACTATCTTAGAGTGCAAAATTGTATATGTTTTAGGTTCATCTGAGGCTTTTGAGCCCGTTGACTCTGACATTTCATCTTTTATCTTTTCCAACTGACTTGGTGTTTATTTAGGACGTTGACCTCACATTCTATGTGTCTATCTTAGTGATTTGGCTAGGATTAAAAGTTATAAAAAAATTAAAACAATATTCACAATCCAATTGTAAGGTCATTCATAAGTAAAAACAAACAATTTAACACACACTAAAAAAATCTAAGGATTCAAACCATGCAAACAAGATTTTCACAATGAATTCACTAGTTGGTAACGAAATATAATGTCATGGAAATCAAAGTAAAAAGTGTCTATAGATAGAGTGAATGGAATGATTTGCACTTATAACATGATTAATGAAACAATCTGGTGCAAGTAACTTCACTTATGCCATCTCAAGTGAAGATTACCCTCCAAAAAGTCCAAGTGAGTCTAGTCAACATCTGTTCCAGGTACAACAGGACCTTCCCTCTTGCATCACCTCGGGTAATAGTCCTAGGATTATGGTCACTATGGTTACCAACTACAACAATTATATATGCGGGGAAATCGTAAATAAAATGCACATGCAAGGGCTAAGTAATAAAGCTCAATCCCCTTGAAAGCTCCTCAACATGGTTAATTGGAGGTTTACTTTCAAGTGACCCCAAGTACCTTTCGTCACCATTGTAATATGTGTAAATCATTGTACCATGGCCAATGAAGTAGGTATTATCACTTCACCAGGTCTAATATGATCTCGTGCTTGACTCCTTTGTAAGGGGAGCTTCCAAGAGAAAAAGTGAAATAACTAGATTTATCTCCCTATCGAAAGATTATAGTGTTTGTCTGCAACTTTGGAAAGTTTACTCACTTCCCTATTACAAAGCCCTAAAACTTAATCTATTGTAGGTGTAAAAGAGCCCTAAGAATAAAATTTTCTAGATTGATTTTAATTAGCGTTGATTTTAATAGTTGTTGTTACGCAAAGGTAATGGATGTGAAACTTGATGAAATTATGACTTAATGCAATCCTAATGTAATAAAAAATGATGATATGATATTTTTATTTCAATGAAAATATATCTAAGGTAGGGTGAGAGTATTTCACTTTTTCAACTGAAATATAAACAAAAACTCACAACCCCACTATAATCGTTTTCCTAAAATGAAAATAACCAATTCAAATCACCCGAATATTGAAAACAATTCAAATTTTCACTTTGCCCAATAACACAAGAAAACAAGAATTTGAAAATAGGGTTTTTTTTTTAGATCTCTGAACTGCAGCCGAGCACTCTGCAACATGCGAGATCCACTTTCTGCATGTTCCAAGCCTACGAGCACACCTTCTCTTCGGGTGTTCTGAGCCTACAGGGGAGTCCGTGGAAGCCCCTACTTAGAGCCTGCGAGGGAGCTCGTGGTGAGATCTGTTCTGTGCCCGTCGGGCTCCGTCAAGGGTTCTGCGCTAGGGCGCAACTGCCCTGACTGGAGCTATTGGCTCTCCATGGAGGAGCCAACTCCACCTCCTCCTTCTCCTTCCACAGAAAAGGCCTTCAAAACCCTGCTGGAATCCCTACCTAAGAAGAAAATCATGGAAGCAGCGAAGTTTTTGAAAAAGCTTGAAGACATCCCTGAGATCACTCTTCTGCCAGAAGGACCGATCCAAGTAGCACTTTCTCTAGCAGATCAGGCTCTGGTTGGACAGTTTATAGGACTTTGGCCTTCCCCGAAGTCGACCGAGAACTACGTAGCCAGGAACTGGGCACCTCTAATCCAAGAAAAGGTAACCTCTTACTTCCTTGGGAGAGGATATTTTTTGTTCGAATTCTCTGCAAAAGAAGACAAAGATCTCATTTTCAGGAATGGCCCCTACTTCATGGGCCCCTAAGGGATGTACTTAAACAAATGGACACCAGAATTCGATTCGACGGTGGATGTGTCCATAGCGGTCTCGGTGAGGGTGAGACTCCCCAATCTCCCAGTTCATTGCTGGAACTAGGATTCGTTGAAGCACACCGGAAACACCCTGGGAAAATTTATAGATAAGGCCAACAACAAGGACTAGTACGAATTTGCAACAATCTGTGTGGAGGTAGATCTAGAGGTCGGACTACCGGAAGCCATCAAAATAGTTGTAGGTCCCTGGACTCATATACAGAAATTGGATTATGTGCGGCTGCCATTCAAATGACGGAAGTGCCACGTCTACGAGCATTTTCCCAGGGACTGCCCATCCAAAGGGGTGGAAGAAAAAGGAAAGAAAGATGGATGGAATCAGGCAAAGCGATCCAAAACCTCCCACAGGAAAAACATAAACAGAAGTGCCAAAACTCCTCAAGAGGGGCCTGCTCAAAAACCAGCCAGGGAAAGCCAAGGAAATAAATTCGAAATCCTCGGACCTGAAATAATGAACACGTAGGAGACAGAAGTTCAAAAGGAGACCTCCCCCATTAAAGCCTCCCCTCCATCAAAAGCATTCCAGAGAGATCCAAAGAGAATGCTTCAGAAGAAGAGGATGAAACCCAAGAGTCTGAGGAATCGGAGGGAGAAGGGGAAATTGGGGAATCCCAGTCCTCTCCTAGAAGATCTAAAAATCTTCAAAAGAAAAGAGAGAACAAGAAACCTATAAGGAAAAACTCCAGCGCAGCCAACCAACGCTAGAGAATCTTCTAGCTAAAACTCTGAAGATGACTAGGATTCAATCCCAGGGCTCTAAGGGAGCCCACCAAGGCAAAAATAAATGATGAAGATTGTCTATTGGAATTGTAGGGGAATGGGTACCACAGCTAAGAAAGAATCATTGCATAGCCTAATAAGATTGGAATCCCTAGATATCCTCCTCATCCAGGAGACAAAATTGGAGGACACATCCGTCCTCCAAGCAAGCAAAAAGTTTGGGAATAAAAATGGAGCGCATGCAATCTCTGCCCGCGGAGCTTCGAGAGGGCTTGGGTCGCTCTGGAACACAAATAAGTTTTCATTAATCTTTGAGTCCCTGAATACCCATTGGATTTTTTTAAAATTGCATCATTTAGAATCAAAGGAGACTATTTGTCTGTTCAATGTGTATGCTCCTAACAATGCAGGTGAGAAAAAGAACTGATGGGACTCCATCAAAAGTCTGGCAGATCTAGAAAATTTGGAAAATATAATTATAGATGGAGATATAAATCTCACCCTCCTCGCTTCAGAAAAAAGAGGAGGAAGCATAGTCAAGGATCCGGCAAGAGAATGGGCGGAAGACCTCATGCAAGACTGGGATCTACAAGATATAAAACCAGTCACAAGCACGTTCACCTGGTCAAACAAGAGAGTGGGACCGGGACATATTGCGGCAAGACTTGATCGATTTCTTGTTCAAAGCTCCTTCCTCCTTCTGGGTCTAGAGGCTAGAATGCGTATTCTTCATAGTAGTGTCTCCGATCACAAGCTTATCAGCCTAGAACTGAGATCTACTAAGGATCTAGGTCCTATACCTTTCAGAT
>APFE030116194.1:0-14782 GCA_000404065.3 Pinus taeda | reverse complement strand
CACACTATTCATCAAGCACATAAAAGTAGTTGGAGTATTAGTCAAACCAAATGGAACTAAAAAAAATTCATAATGTTTGTACCTATTCTAGAAAGCAGTCTTGTAGATGTCCTCTTCTTGAATGCATACCTGATGGTTTCTAGATCTCAAATCAGTGTTCGACAACATTGTTTCTTCCTTCAACTAGTAAAACAAGTGATCAATCCTCAACAAGAAATACCTATTCTTAATGGTTACCTTTTTCAACTACCTGTAATCAATGCATAATGTAAGAGTAACATCCTTCTTCATAAACAACATTGGTGCACCCAAAGGCGATATACTTTTCCTAATGTATCCATTGTCAAGAATTTCCTTCAACTGCAACTTCAAATCCACTAACTCTAGCGTGCTCATCTTGTATGGTGTCTTTGATGTTGGTGTTGCCCCTTGTACCAACTCAATAGAAAATTAAACTTCCTTGTGAGGTGGAAACTCTAAAATTTTTGCTAGGAATAGATCCTAAAACTTTTATATGATCGGGTACTTCTTCAAGGCTTTTCCATCCTCAACATCCTTAACCTTATGACTAGAAATATGCATTGAAAATAAGACACCCTTTTGTGACTATGCTTTGCTTGCATATCTATAACTATTCTAACTGATGTTTCCTTTTTATTACCCTGAAATATTCTCTATTCTCCATTATCATCCAATGTTATGCAACCAACTCACAAAATAGAAGAAAAGATAGATCAATGACTTCAAAATCAGCCTCTTTTAGGGGGGAACCTATTTTACATTACACAAATGAACAATTCTTGGATGTTTCAAATGACAAAACCTCCTTTCTATTTATAGGAGTCTAAGGGGTCACAATATAATCAGAGTCGACATAAAATAATAATGTAAGGGCACAACAATAACAATATGGGGACTACACAGACACAACAATAACAATAAGGGGGCTACAATAATAATAATGAGCGAATACACTAGTGGTATAGGGACCTAACATGCCCCTCCCTTTCTACAAAGTGTTTTCCTCAACGATTGAGAAGTTATGGATGCTTCTGTATAAAATTATCATCCTCCCATGTGGAATCTTCCATGGGTAAGTTCTTCCACTTGATGAGATACTCTGAAATTGATTGATTTCGTAGCTATCAAGTTCTTGTTTCCATGACTGCTTCAAGTTCCAAGATGATTTTTCCTTCCTCGTCAAGTTTTGGCAATATTGTTTGAACTAGGAGATTGTCACCTATAACCTTCTTTAAGCATGAAACATGGAAAATTGGGTGCATTGGGGAAGATGTAGGAAGCTCCAATTTGTATGCCATAGTACCAATCTTTTGCAGCACCTTGTAAGGACCATAATACTTTGGGGATAATTTATTATCCTTCTTATCTTGCTTAAGGGACATTTATTTGTATGGTTGTAGTCGTAAAAATACCCAGTTGCCTACATCAAAACTTCTTTCGTTGCGATGTTGATCTGCCTATTGTTTCATTCTATTCTACGCCAAAGTGAGTTTATCATTTAAGAGTTGGAGAACTTGTTGTTGATTCTCAATGTGATCTTCCATTGTTTTAATCTTATAATT
Organism: Pinus taeda; assembly: GCA_000404065.3. Taxonomy (NCBI): domain Eukaryota; kingdom Viridiplantae; phylum Streptophyta; class Pinopsida; order Pinales; family Pinaceae; genus Pinus; species Pinus taeda. The sequence continues at coordinate 13,199 of APFE030116194.1, read as the reverse complement.
TTCTCGTAAATATGATGTCATGGATGGTGGATGATATCCATAAAGTGCCATAAATGGGGTCATTTTTGCTGCAGCATGGAAGGAAGTGTTACACCAGCATTCAGCCTGAGGTAACTACTTGAACCATTGTGTTTGTTTATCAGATACAAAGCAATGAAGGTATGCTTCCAAACATTTGTTCACACTCTCAATTTTCCCATGTGATTGAGGATGACAAGATGAGCTATGAGTTAATTGAATACCTAAACAAGAAAATAATTCTGTCCAAAAATTTCCAGAGAAAATAGGATCTTTCTCACTTACAATAATCTTTGGGTTTCCATGTAGCTTTTGAATTGTTTCCATAAATGCAGTAGCAACTGTACTAGCTTTAAATGGATGAGATAATGCACAAAAGTCTGGATAATTGATAATTCTATCAACTACCACCATGATGACACTCTTTCCTTCAAACTTGGGTAAACCTGTGATAAAATCCATTGAAACCTCCTCCCAACATTGACTTGGAATGGAAAAAGGTTGTAACATGCTGAAGGCCTTAATTGTCTCAACTTTATTTTGTTGGAAAATCAAATACTTTGCCATGAACTTTTGAATATCAGATTTAAGCCAATCCTAAAAGAATTCATTCTTAACCCTGTGGTAAGTTTTTAAAAATCCTGAGTGCCCTCATAAAGGAGAGGTGTGCAATTCCTGAAGAATCTTTTGTTTGATTTGAGAATTATTACAAAGGTACAAGCAACATTTGTACCATAATGAATCATTATTCCATCTGAATGTATCAAATGTACTAGGATCTTGCTACAACATTTGAAAGAGTGCCCAAACTTCTTCGTCATTCTTCTGTTCATCCTTTGCTTCGATTATCCCATCTGGTTGGACAATAGAAATGGCATAAACAAATGCTTCAACGTCATTATCCTTTCTTGATAGTGCATCTGCAACAACATTTTTCTTCCCTTTTTTGTAGATGATTTCAAAGTCATAAACCATCATTTTTGTGACCCATTTTTGCTACTCTTCTGAAGATAATCTTTGTTCTAAAATGTAGTTAAGACTATCATGATCTATTTTTACCTTGAAGTGCCTTCCCAATAGGTGAGGTCACCATTTCTTAAGTGCATGTAGTATTACCAACATTTCCTTCTCATAAATAGTTTTTTGCAAATACTTTCCTTTGATCGGACAACTTTCACAATCAATGGGTCTTCCTTCTTGCATTAAAAAAACACCAATTCCATTTCCTGAGGCATCACATTCCACAACAAATATTTTTGTGAATTCTAGCATAGCTAAGACTGATGCTTGGCACATTGGCTCTTTAATATGATCAAAGGCCTTAGTTGCTTTTGGAGTCCTAGAAAATGCATATTTTTTCAATAATGTTGTTAGAGGTGTTGCTATTCTCCCATAATTATTACCAAATGTGCTATAATACCCTATCAACCAGAGAAATCCTCATAGATGCTTTATGGATGTGGGTATTTTCCATTCCTTAATGACTTTAATTTTGTTAGGGTCTATCTTAACACCCTCATGAGATACAATATTACCCATATATTCCACCTCTTGTACTCCAAAGAAACATTTGGAGGTTTTTTCATATAATTGTTTCTCCTCAATAGCTTGAGCACCCTGTTAACATGTTGAACATCATCCTTCCAAGACTTTTTTTAGATTAGTATATCATCAAAAAATGCTAACACAAATTTTCTAAGGAAGGGTTTGAAATGGAATTCATCAAATTTTGAAATGTAGAAGGTGCATTGGTAAGGCCAAAAGGCATGACCAAAAATTCCAAATGACCGTCATGAGTTCTAAATGTTGTTTTCGAAACATATTTAGTCTTCATTCTTATTTGATTATATCCTAAACAAAGATCCAACTTGGTGAAGTAAATTGCTCCATGTAATTCATCCAATAATTCATCAATGACAGCAATAGGAAATTTATCTCTAATATTGAGTTTGTTGAGCTCCCTATAATATAAACACAGGCACCATGATCCATCCTTCCTATGCACCAATACTACTAGAGTAGAGAAAGAAATTTGGCTAGGTTGAATTATACCAACCTCTAGCATTTATGCAACCATATGTTCAATTTCACTCTTTTGGGCATAGGGATATCTGTAAGGTTTGATGTTTGGAGGAATACTTCCTGGAATCAAATGAATATTATGATCATGATCACGAATAGGTGGGATGCCTTTGGGAGTCTCAAATACCTTGGAATGATTGTCCAAGGCTTTTTGGAGGTCTGGAGAAATAGATGATTTCTATGTTTGAGCCTATAGTGAACATAATTGTGCAATTACGCCCCATTGTTATTTATTTAGAAGATTTTTCATGCCATTAGAGATGATTATCTTTCCTGGTTTCCCTGTGATACCCCTTAATTCAACTTTCTTTCCTTCCCAAAAAAATTTCAAGAAAAATTCTTGAAAATTAAAAGTTCTCATAGCCAAAGATTCTAACCACTAGATGCCTAGTACAACATCAACACCACCCATTGGAATGGAAAGCATTGGACTATTCAATACATATTCTCCCATCAATAGCTTGATGTTATGTCACTTTCCTAAATAATTTATGGTTCCTCCATTTGCAACCATCACTTGACACTCTAGTGATGGATATAAGAAGAAATTTAATTCCTTGGCTATCTTACAATGAATAAAATTATGGGTGCTACTTGAATCAATCAACACTATTACCTTTTTCTTCTTGATATGTCCTTCTATCTTGAGAGTTTGAGGAGTGGTAATTCCTGGCAATGCATTATAAGATATGGTCAGATTCATTTCTTCTTTCTCTTAGGTTGGTTCCTAGTGTATATCCTCTTCTTTTGAAATTTTGTGTTCCTCCTCTTCCTCCTCTTCACAATCAATGTAAAATAATTTATTCTCATCACACTTGTGGCCTTTAGTGTATTTTCTATCACAACTGTAACAAATCCCTTTTTCCCTTTTTTCTTCCAATTGTTGTGGTGTCAACCTTGTAGGTTGTGGAAGGCTAGGAGCAACCACACTTTCATCTTTATAGTTTTGAGTGGTAGGCTTCTTTGTTGCCATAATTTTTCTTTCAATTTTTCTTGGCAACCTGAATAACTTCTCCAATTAATCAGGTTCCCAAAGGCAAACCTCATTTGTATGTTATCCTTTAGAGTCCCTATGAAGACATCAATCCTATGATGCTCTGGAATATCATTTACCCTTATATTCAATTTTTGGAAGTCCTCAATGTGTTCGACAATTGAACCCTTTTGTTTGAGATTTATCAATTGGCTAAAGAAGGTGTTTCTCTTTGTATCCACATAATGTGCTATCATTTCCTCCTTAAAAATTGAGCAAGTGGCAATTTTTTATGAGAGAAAAGACATCGATACCATACAAACTAATTGGGTTCTAAATATAAAGATGCAATGCATAACTTTTGTGTATTTTGCACATTATGGAGATCAAAATATTGCTATATTTGTAGTATCCATGTTACGGGATCCTTGTCATAAAACTTCCTTAGATCAATCTTTGGAACATGGTGGGTATTCAATCCAAATGTTAGAGTCTATGAAATCATGATTAACATTTCTTTTGTTTTCATCATGAGTTTCCTCTACTACATTTTCACCATTAGGAAGCATTTCTTGTAGCAACTTTTCCAAACCTCCCTTCAAAACCTTCCATGTCTTTCTGTAGAAATTTCACTTGTAGAACAAACTGATATATGCAATGTCCTAAAGCATAATACTTGTTATACTTCTACAAAACATTAAGTGAAAGCATAATCATATTCATGAGCAACATCAAGTAGAAACATGCATAACTGATCAAGAGAAATCAATCACACATAACACAGAATATATCATTGGGGAAAGCACCATTATAAAACCCCAACATTGTATTATCAATCAAGTGGAGATCCTCTTCAACATACAAAAAGAATCAACTCAATAACTATCCTGCTCTCTTTGTACTCTGATGATCTTCAATCAAAAGATGAAAATCATGGACTACCTAGGCCTCAATATATAGGCTACAAGTCCTTTAATCTCCTATAATATATCCTTCTCCATGCAAGGAATAATTACTAGAAATATCCAAGCATCTAATAGTACATTTCCCCACATCTGATCTCAACCGAGTCTCTAACAGAACTGACATGTAACAGTTATCCATGAGTGAATTCTCAGTTATCTAAAATAATATTTGTCACATGCATGCAAGCATTAACAAACTATATTTTATTATTTTAACAACTTGTTAAAATAATCTAACTGGACTTGACTAGTTGCAACTAAGTCAACTGATTCTCTCATTATAGAACTCATACTTAATTCCTCAATCAGTGGGACAATTCATGTGCATGCTCACAAAGACTTCAAATTAGAATTTCCTTAACTAATTAACTCAACTGAATTAATTAATTAATATTTCCAACTGTTGCTAAGACCAAAATTACTTTTACTTCCTATAGATAGACTAGTGACTACTATAAATAGGAAGGGACCCATCAATGTTCCTTTTTTCTTCATTGATTCCATTCTTCAAACCATCCATCTTAGCTTCTGTTACCTTTTGTGAGAGTAAAATTTGTTGCACTTGGTGTTGTAATTTTGATATATCATGTTGCATTTCTTCCTCTTCTTCATGAGTCATAGTAGAGCCTTTGGGTTTCTTACTAGGTGTTTCCATTTTATTTCTTTGGGGCATCAATTAATGATAATTATGGTTTAGTATTCCCTTGGAATCACTTCAAACTATTTTTTCAAACAAAACTTATGCAAATTTTTAAAAGGACTACACACCTTTTTTTGATTTGGAGGAGCTTGATATTGAATCTGACGTATCTATGAAATTTTGGATCTCCAAAGTCTAACATTTCAACCAGTAGTATCCCTTGGAGTCCTCTTTCTAATTCCATAGTTTTGATCAAAATTTGATTCTCCAAGAAAGAGTTATGCTCAATCTTCCAAGATGGCCTGATTATATACATTTTCAATGGAGCTAACTTGTATGAAGTTCCACGTAAAATTGTTTCGAACTTTTGCTCTGAACAAAATACCCAAAAAAATAAAATCCATCCTCATTCTTTCACTTTTTACAAAATTTGAATCTGATTCTCAGGGAGAAATTTGTGACGATTTTCCCAAGGTCACATGTTTGAGATGAAATTCATGAGCCTACAAAAACCCTAACTTTCTTAGATCGTATCTCTGTAAATACAAGGAGCCAAGATATGAAATTTGGATACAAGGTTCATCACGATTCTAGATAAAATAGGTTTTACTTTTAGCTTCTGTAACTTCATAAAAAAAAGGTTATAGCGAAAATTCCATGATGACCTGTTTGAAGCATTGAAACTCTAGAATCCAACACTTTGATACCAAATGTTATCCAACCAGCTCATAATATAGAAGAAAAGATAGATCAATGACTTCAAAATCAACCTCTTCGAGGGGTAAACCTCCTTTAAATTACACAAATGAACAATTCTTGGATGATTCAAATGAAAAAACCTCCTTTATATATATAGGAGTCCATGGGGTCACAATATAATTAGGGCTGACATAACAATAATAATGTAAGGGAACAAGAATAACAATAGTGGGCTTCTATGGGGCACAACAATAAAAATATGGGGACTACATGGGAACAACAATAACAATAAGGGGGCTATGATAATAATAATGAGGGAATACACTAGTTTTATAGGGACCTAACATCTAGGCACTCAATAGCCTTGCCATAACAATCTATGTTGGTCCTGTGAAGGTACAACCAATCCATACCCAAAAGAATAGTATATGATCGCAAAAAAAGTACATTCAAATGCACTGATGTATGCACAAAAATTGACTCAAATGGACATTCTCTTACACAACGAAAAACTCTTTTCTTTGTATCTGTGGCCATTTGCACTAACCAAGATTCTGCATGTACTTCTTTATTCAAACCATACTTATCCACCAGGTCAGGATTAACATAACTATAATTAGATCCAATGCCAATCAAAATAGAAAATTCTTGATCACAAAGCTTACTTTCCATCTCAATAATAGATGCTTTTTGATCTACCTGCCTATTATCTAATGTTGCATAGATCCATGGAATCCGTTGCCCAACATTCCCAACTATTTGTGCTTCTTGTGCACTATAAATCTGAGGTCTAGCACCCTAATTTTGTAGACAATATTTATTAATATGCTCCTTACCACATGTCCAAGATTACAACTCTCTCCTACCATCACCATTTTTTTGTTGTTCTCCAGGCTAAGGTCCATTAAACTTCTTGTAAGGTACAACATTCTCTTTCTCACGTGCATCCTGGTGTCTTATTATTTTTAGCTTCCATTTACCTTTATCTTTTTCTTTCCTTTTCCAAACTTGCTGAGATTCTGTCTTACACTTTGATTTATCATAATAGTGATTCAACTTTCCAATGAATTCTTCAAGTGGCTAAGGCTAATCATACTCAATTTTATCTTTAAATGCTAATGGTAATCCACTGAAAAATCTATGAACTTTGGCTTTCTCATCCTTAATATACAATACATACATCAACAACTCGAGGAACTTAGTTGTATACTCCTCATCTGTTATCGATCCCATCTTTAGCTCATATAATTCCTTGGCTTTATTATCATAGTACCTCTCTCACAAATAATTATTCCTCAAAATTCTCTTGAATTCATGCAAACTCAAAACCTTTGTCTTGATGTCTCTAACCTGCTTCACATATTCCCACCAGATGTATACTTTCCCTTTAAGGCTGAAGATAGCTATTATAGCCTTCATATTCTATGTGTAATCATCTAGTTCAAATAACTTCTTCATCCTGAGTAATCATCCCTCTACATATTTCGGCTTCTTAAAATCTCCATCAAATGTAGGCGGATTGGGTTTCTCGAACTAATTTGGAAAATATCTTATGACACTCCTCCTATAAGGATGATAATGATGATGACCATGATACGTGTCGGAACTAGAGCTACAATAGAGCATGTGTTTGTCACCTCTCCTATTTGGCGTATCCAAGAACATGCCATCTTTGATCATTTCATCCCTATTCAACATGTATCCACCATGATACCTACTACCATAGGCTCCATTGATCCTGTCGTCCTTTCCATGACAGATCCTAAGTGGTCATTATCTTTGCAAATCTGAAGGATAACAACATTAACTTCTACTTGTTTCTCTTGTGCCTAAATGATTATGTCATTATCTACTTTTTAACTTCTTATTTCTGCCTTCAAATTGTGTCTTGTATGTCAGGAGAGTAACCATTAGCATTCTGATCATCCAATCTATAGGGACAATATCATGAACTATAGTCTACCATCTTGTTAGTCATATTTTATCTTCTCCCTACAAGTATACCATGTCATCTAAACCAAAATATAAACATAATCAATAAGCCTTAGTATAGTTCAGAGGAGGATATATTGTCTACAAGATCAACCAGATTAGCATGATACATGTATAATCATAATCATAACAATATATCAACATCATCTCAATCATTATCTAGTTACCATGCATGAAAATACCAATTTCATGCTATGACCTCATGTATGGCAACTACAACCATGAAAATACATGCATCCATTGACATAGACAACAAACATACAAAAAAATTACATTCAATGGAAATGCATTCATGACAAACACATCCCAACAAAAACACCTTCAACTTCTACATGACAACACAATGCAATAATTCCCATCATCATGCATCAAGAACATATACAACCTACGTGGATCCATGACAAACACATGTTGCCTATCCAGTCCAAGGGGTGAACCATGCTCTCATACCACTTTATAACAACCTCGTCCCACAATTACCCAATATTACTAGCCCACTGGGGTATATATATGATGAAGAGTTACTAAGTTATGATTCAACTCCCTAGATCACCTTAAGGAAGTGTGTTATATGGAATCTATGACTGTAGACAAAAGTATATTCCCTAAGCCTGGTGGCTGACCTAGAACAAAAAAAAGACAGGGTCTTAAGTTTTCCTTAAAGTAAATATATAATGAGATGAAGCCTACCTGGAATATCTGTATGCTTCACTCCTTCCTTTGATTATATGCTCCAATCCTAACTCCAATCACTATAATTAGAACCTGCATAGTCTGACAACACAAGCCAATGATCTATGAGATCTATGTAGCATAATCTAATTACTTTATTCAATAGACCAACATGGTATTGAAATATATGAAACCATAACATCATATATAGGAAAACAAATAACTCTTTGCATTAATAGAAATGGAGTAACTAATACAAATGGAGTGAGTTACAACCAAAAATAGGTGTTGATCTTGTAGAAGAGTTCCTCCAACTTGACTTTTCCTTTCCTTGTCATAAAGTGCAACTCTAATCACCTTAATGCATGTAATTATATATCTCACAAAAACAACATAAGGTTAGAATCACTCTCCAAAATCCAACCCCTTTCTTATGGATGGCAGTAAATATATAGGTGAAGGAGGTAGTTCATGAATTCTTATCCTTTTACCAATATAGGCTTAAGATCCACTCTTGATGAGAGGATGAGCTTAAGGGATAAGGGATGAACTTCAAGGTAAGATAGGATAGTATTAAAGAATTTTATCTAAGGTAAATAGTTGCAACATATCCTGGAAGCTTTTGGAAGAGGAAGCTTTGGGATTCTTTTTTATTTCCCCGAATTTCTAGAATCAGCACACCCGTAACACTGAGAAACCTGCTAGTGATCAACACAGGTGTAGGGTAGGGAAACCTGGTAGTCAACATTGGCCAATGAGAGGCCAAGGTACGTTGGTATTGCAATGACTGAAATGAAGCACTTTCAAGCATAAACTCAGGGATTAGAAAGAGTCATTCTTAGGGATTTGTGTAGGGAGGGTGAACAAGTGTTCAAAGGATGTGAATGATTATGTTTTCAAGCCTATTGATCGGATGTGACAAAATGGTCTATAACTGATTCCCCCCTAATGTGAAAATTCAGAAATGGTAACTGATGACTGAAGTGCTTTACCATGTGACAAGTTATGATTAATAAAAACCAATGAGGTAATCATTTGTTACAATACATTTACATCATTACATAAGCTAAAATTACATGTATAATGACCAAACGACATATCCATAGATGACTGATGGTGGAACCATGATTAGATGGCTATCTATATGATCATAGCCAACATACAATATAATCTTATATTACTCCTGAAATCACAGCCTGAATGCATGGAACTAGATCCGGGATCTTCTATTTTGTTCATATGACCAACTAAAGTATGATTCTAACCATATGAATCAAAGAGTTGAGGTCAGACATGGTAGACATCATTTTATTACTAAACATTGATGTAAGTCATTAATAGACATGAGAGAAACCATCGATGATGTTAATGGCTCTCAAGATACTGTGATACAATCTGTATGGTGTCAATAAATGAGTTGATGGTGAACACCACACAAAATATTTCAATCAAAGGCCAATGATGAAAACCTGATGCCGAGAGTGGGGAAACTTACCATTGATGTATGCAAGCACCAAGGTATCAAGGGTTGTTTCTAAGTCAACATCCTAGATAATGAGCTGATGTCAACAGGAAGTGATCTATTGTAGGAGGGACTTGATGTATCCCCCATCAACAACATGAAACGGGTATGATGATTTGAGATAGAATGATTAGAATGATGTTGATATAGAACTAAATCACAAAAGGGAGACACAGAATGTAGAATTAAGAGTATTGTAATAGATATTGACTAAATGACTACTCTTGAACACAATGGCGATACTGAATGGAGTTGGTAGTACTGACCAAAAAGAAAAACAAGAGGCTTTGAAACAATATGATAAACCAAAGGAAAAGAAGATTTCCCAACCAAGAAACCATAAAGATGAAGTGGAATAGTGTCATGTTTAAGGGAAAATCGCTGCCATTAACAAAATGGGGTACCATGTTTTCAAAATTTAGACAACCATATTTGTTAGTACCTCTTTATTTTTTAACAAGATTGAGGAGGATAACATATGTTTTATCTGTAAGTTCATCCATAAGATGAATCCCTCTGAAAATATTTAATGAACATAGAGAAGGAGTGGCTCAGTCCCATCATGAACGATGACTTCATCGTTGTTTGATGTTTTTACGAGTCCAACGAAGGTGAAAACTCGACTCTTTTTCATGTTTAGAGAGTTTGTGAAAGAGGAGAAAAAGAAAACTCCATATGTCCTTTTCATAGATAGTCCCTTAGGTCTGAAAAGGCAGAAAATAATACCCAAGAGAAGCTCTTAGCCATGTTCAACTAAGGTATTCATTTTTTGTTAGTATATCTCAGTCTGGAAAAGGGTCAAACTTATACTGAGTAGACATATTTTCATTTAATTTAACGAGTTCAAAAGATGAGTGCTCGTAAATATTTTCATATTTTGGGAGTTTGAAAAGAGATGAGAGAGGACTCCTCCTAGAGGAATGAGTGGTATAAAGGGTAGAAACTCGTTCCAGTAATGGTGGAAATTCTCAAAAAACATAGAGGTCAAGAGGATGGCTAATAAGACCACTCATCATATTGGTTCCTTGGGAAAGGGTAAAACAACCAAGTGAAAGCATATGATCAGCTAAGAATATGGTGGTGACAAAATGAGAAAACCAAGGCTCATCTAATAGAAACAGACTAATAAAAATAACAATCACAAAGGATAGGATGAGAATGGTTTCATTTTTTCACAATCTCAAAACATGGGAAACTATGCTTGAGAATACTTGAATATGGTTTCATTTTTTCACAAGCTTGAAACATGGGAAACTATGCTTGAGAGTGGTTTCACTTTTACGCATTCTTGAAAAAGAGAAAAAATAGGCTTGAAATAAGTTTGCATGCCCCCAACATAATGAATCAATTCAAGGTACATCCCCCGCAAGCTTCATTTCATTCACCTAAGTAGACTAATGGTTATTAATAGGTGGATGGAATGAAGGTTAATTTACAAGATCAAGTGAAAGACTCAATTGGGAATTTATGAGATCTAATCAAAAACTCAAATTGGAAGGGGATCTGTTTCATTTTTTAATGAGCTTCACACATGAAAATAACTATGCTTAGGACACCTTGTTTCATTTTTCAATGAGATTGATAAAACACAAGGAACTCTACTTAGGGAATTATATTTCATTTTTTAAGGAGCTGTAACACAAGACAAGGAACTCTGCTCAGGGAACCGTATTTCATTTTTTAAGGAGCTTTACACAAGACAAGGAACTTTGCTTTGGGAACCTTGACCACGACTTGAAGAAGGCCATGGATTTCAAGAGGTTCTAATCAAAAGGGAGAATAATTCTCTGGAAGGTATCAAAGGATCCAATGGATAGTTCATACTCTAATTCTCGTAGTAAATGATACACTACATCACTTACTAGATAATCAGTAGATGTGGGAATGGAACAGGTTGCCACATAATAAATCTATGGTGGGGAAGATATCGCTTGCATATAAGGACCATTTAGGGATGTTGTTTGATTGGGAGTCAAATTAGGAGTAATGAATGAAAGTTGGTCAATGGTCACGATTCTTCCTTCATGTAGGAAACACATCACATGAAAGAGTGAAGAGACAATATCCCCCATGACATAAAAATAGTCATTCCTAAGGAGTAAATTAAAATTCAAAGGACCTTGGAATACTATCACATCGATAAACACAATCTTACCTCCCAAAGTATAGGAAACTTAGGAAGGATCCGTAACAGTTGACTGGTTCCTCTGCTAAAAGACAACAAATTCTGGGTAATGGGCACAAACTGCAGAGAACCTAAAACTTGCCAAGTAGATGAGGAAAAATTACTAATAGATATTCCTTCATCTATGATTATGATAAGTGTTAGTTCATGTCATTAATGTCAGTCACTAGTGGTCAAATATGCTCTTTCAAAGTTTTTTTGCTAGGGTCTTAGATCAAATTTTTATGGTTTTAGTAGGTCTTCAAATAGACAGTTGATCATTGGTTAGTGTGTCTAGGTTAGTGCTACTCCCTTCATTATTCATGGTTATCATAATTGATCATGGTCGTGTCCTTTTTTTTCTGGTGGTTTTGATGATGGATCAGTTAAAATGTCTTCATATGAGTTTTGGTCTAGGTCTTCACCTATTTTGTGATCACTATGTCCAATTTAAGCAAAAAGAGCCATGTAAATTTTCTTGAGTCCTCATATAAAGGGAGTTAGAATCTTAGGAAGCTAATTAAATAAAGGTAAATGTAACTTTTCACTTCATAAAGATATTATTAAAATCACATCATATTTGGTCTGAAGATGAAGTATGATGTCATGCCATGACATATGCCAAAAAAGTGGTTTTGAGTTTATAAAGGATCATTCAAACTGTAGGTTTTAACCACGTATAGAAATTACCTACATACGAATTCTAAAACACAGAAAATAAATAATGTGAGAGAATAACACATAAAACACATATACACAGAGATTTTCCCCTAGATCCCAAAACCGGGACTACTAGCTTGATTTTTCATTATGTTGTTTTTAATGTTACAATACATATTTATACATGCTGAAGCATCCAATACCATGGACCGAAAAACCATTGCATCCAATACCATGGACCGAAAAACCATCGCATCCAAAACCATGGATTGAAAACCATTGCGTCCAAAAAACATGTGCGAAAATCATGCACAAAACCATAGGTGGGTCTGCCCAGCCTAACATAGGGTCCAAAACAAAAATTTTCCAGGGCACTGCACCAGATCCCATAAAATGGGGTTACAGGTACGCCTCAAACCCCCTGTGACCCCCCCCCCCCCCCCCGCCCTACAGAATCGGCGCAACGAAGGGGGGAATCCTCCCCCACTGTAACCCCAGGTTGACTATGTGGGCTAGTCCTAGAAAGAATATAACACAACCCAACATTCTCCCACTTGTTGTTTTCTTTCCACACGGGGCCACAAGAGAGCTTAGTCATTTTTCTAGCCCTGAAATGCCCATTGTCTCTCTACACCAAGAGAACTTCTCAAAGCTCATAGATTTTGTCAATGCATCTGTTGTATTCTTCAAAGTGTCCACCTTTACCAGCAACACCTTTTTGTCTTCTATCATACCCCTCACAAATTGATACTGAACATCAATGTGCTTTGTCTTTGAATGATATGCGGGGTTCTTTGCCAAGAAAATTGCAC
>APFE030116189.1:32922-57617 GCA_000404065.3 Pinus taeda | reverse complement strand
AATTAGATTTTAACTTTATAAAAATTATAGTCACTTTAGGAGAAAAATTAAAATCTTTTGGACACTTTTCCCCAGGCAAAAGATCAAAGCCTAAGAGAACCACCTGTCCTTCGGTACCAAATTTCAACAGTTAAAAACTAATCCAAATTAAATTATATTAATAATAAAAAAATGGTAGAATTTAAACAATTGCTAAAAATACTCTCAGAATCAAATCTCATACTAATCACAACTCTACATGTCAAGCTAAAAAATGCTTCGTGTTCGTTATTATTATTATTATTCATGTAGTAGGCATATAGTGTATTGAATATTTGCGAATTGACCAAAAATTAAATCAATATTATTTTTGTTTATTAATAATTTAATTTATTAAAATTAACATTACAATATTTGATTTCATTTTTGTTTATTAATAATTTAATTTTTTTATTTGCATTTCTATAAATTAGTCTGATTAGAGTCTTATTGGGGATCATTTCGCTTTGTACCATACATACTCATTGAATCAAAACGTTTAATATATTTTGTTTCGTCCAACTTTCATTCCATATAAACCAAGCCAACTACAATTTACCTTTTTACAACTAGTGTAGTATTGTTTCCACTCACCACATCATGTGGGCCCATGCCCACCCATCATCCCAATGTTATGTTTCTTGTTGATGAGCGCCACATGCCCATACATCATCATCGTTATTGATGAGCATGCATAGAATGCATGACCCAAATGATTCGATCGGGTTGGGATTGATCTTAGTTGGAATTTGGAAGGACAATTAGGTGTGAGATTAAGGTTGATTTCTTATATCACATGTTTTTCGTTTTTTTCATTGGACTGTAAATAAGATGGGTTTGAATGCAAAGTTTAGGGTAGAAAATGACATTGGAGAGTAGAAGTGAAATTAACAGGGGTTTTCACAAAATAACAACTTACAAAGAGAAGACAAATTGGCACATGTTAGTGGTAATTTTATGACATTTAATTTTGTTTTTAATTTTACCTCATTTGAATTAATAGTTGTTACTATCCAGATATTTACATGGAGATATCAGAGATCGACCACATTGCCCAAATCAAATGTGTGCTTGCATAATTAATAACGTTAATATAGATCTCTAGTGTTACAATCGGTTTTAAAATTTTTAGTTTAAGGCGCACAATATTGGTTCTTTAAAATTTTAATCGGTAACTAGTAAAATTGTTAAGTCAGAGAGGCTCATTCTACAACTATGATGTGTAATGTTGTCCATCATCAAAGTTGAAAATTTTCTTATGTTAGTTAAAAAAAATAAAAAATAAAAAATTATACAAATATTTAAATAATATTTATTCACAAAATTTTTTGAACATGAATAAATTGGATCCCTCTCGGCTCATATTAGATCCATAATTAAAAGGGATATGTGCTAATTCTAAAAATGTGAGATTACATTTTTTCTGAGCTCAACCACAAAATCATTTAAACCGCAAAGTTATTTCGATAATACATTTAGACACTTTATAAGAAGTCACTTACTGTGTCCAACTTTCCTAACTCACCCCTGTCCCCCATTGTTTTTTTTCTAAAGTTAGGCATTCTTCATTCCAGAAAACAAACAAAGTTACAGCATACTAGAGTTCAGGTGGCAGGTTTGCCCGTAGGAAACCAGACCGCCACCTTTCAGCCTTAAAACCTGACCAAAATTTAAAAATGTTTTGTTCCTTCTTCCTGTCATAACCATTGTTTTGCCTATTATTGTCTAGACTAACAACATTAACATAACTCGACACCCAGATACAGTTCGGATTCATCATCATAATAAACAAAAGAAGACACAACGCAACTAATCCTCGTTTGACAAGTTAACCGGGGCAGGCTTTGAGGCACTAGCACCCGGCTTCAGAATCTTCTGCTCTCTGGCCCATTTGAGTTCCAACACCGATTGTTCCATGTCCTTTAGCAGTAGATGGTTCCTAGCTGCCTGGACTTGGACAGCCGCAATCTCTTTCAGGAGAATGTTCTTTATGTTAGCCGATTCTTCCGTCAGTTGGCGTTTGAGGAGCTCCTCTGCCTATTTGCGCTCCTCATCCTCCTCTTCTCGGACAGCCTGGTTTACCTCCATAGCCCGGCCAACCACATGTTTCATGATCCAGTAGAATTGGAGCATTTTATTGAACAACGTGTTCTTGCCTCTTGAGGTGCCTGGGTCCGTGATCACTTCCCAGTCCTCGCGGGGGATCTCTTGGTTCACGTTGATTTCCCGCAGCTTGCGCTCCCACCCATGGATTAGAGAACGAACCTCAGGAGAAATGTTGGTCATGTATCCGTCTATCAGGTGAAGGAGCTTTTTAGAGTCAAGCTTCCTGCCCCTTTTGTTTGACTGGCTACTGGTGCCATCTTCCCATTTCTTAGTAGAGTTGACCTTCCTTGGAGCCATCTTGCAACGGACCTGGGGCTTGGAAATTATGGGAGCTTTTCGACTTGTCACAACAGAAAACCACAAGTCAGTGCGAATGAGTTGGAGGACTATCAAGGCCTGATCATTTGTAGCAGCATTCTCAGCATAGATGAACGTTTGGGCCCTTATAGCAACAACATTCCGGGCGCAGCGGCTTAAGACCCACCACCCTCTCACAGAAGCCCGGAGAAGCCCCCACCAAACGAAATGGCGAAATCTTTCAGGCTTAGCCAGTAGAAAAGAATGGCAATCGTGGTAGAGGCCACAGAAGAAGACAAGGGAGCAAATAAGGCCAGGGGTGCGAGGACCCTCCTGGAGCGCAGCAAGACCTGTCAAAACCCCCTACATAGCCTGACTCTCAGAACAGGACCCAGAACTAGCATGAAGCAAATCTTTCCCTTCTCGGGAGGAGGATAAGAGAAACAAAAGAGTACCCGTAGGGCCATTTTCATCTCTACAACTGGGATTCTGTGCACAAGGGCAGAACATTTCTGTCCAGGCAAAGATAACGGAGTTACGGGCAAGCATAGTGTCTGAAGGACAAAGACGATATGAAACATACCACCTTTTCTTGCTAGAGCCAAGGAGGAGGGCTAGTTGCAGAGTCGAGCAGGCGACTTTCCACATTTTTCATCGTTCTTACCAAACTGAATGAGCCTTCCATCTGTTTCCTTGGGCTTATGGGTGTTATTTACTCGTTGTCCTATCAACCGGGCCTCCACTTGGCCGTTTAATTTTTCGGCCTCCACTTGGTCATTTAATTTTCTGTCTGACATTCCAGCCTCCCTATCTCGGGAAGTGGCATGACTTGACCTACCCGCTTTATGCGTCATTACTCCAATATCCTCCCGGTTGCTCTTGCCATAACCTTCTTGTACTCCTGATGCCACCTGTCGTCCTTCTTCTGTCCTTTATCCCGAATTCCGGAGCTGGCTCCAAATCCTTCCTTAATGCTGTTTCAGTTTCCACGTCTTCTCCATCCCCTCGACGAGACCTGCCTTGCCCCGTCACCTACCCGATTTGTTCATTCCTTTCACTTCTGCCTGTTCTCGCAGATGTGCTGTCCATTCCCAGCTGTTGCGAATTTTCTCTGCCTTCGCTGCGTGCCACCTGATCCTGACCTTTCATCTCGATCGTGCCTTTACCACCTTTATCGACATCAAGCAATTGTTGAAGTCTAGATTTCTCCTCCGGGAGTAGTTGAGGCAGAACTTCACTGTTGATTTCTTTGCCCCAATTCCGACAACCCCAATTTGCAAGCCAATCCGCCGGCTTGTTACCTGCATGCCTGGTGTGAGTTGGAAGGAGGTAATCTATTATGGGTAAGAGTTCCCCAATTTCACCGACGAGACAAGCTATTCTCCAACTTTTGCTGATTTTCTCCACTTGTCGTTTCTGCTGGAGCTTCCTAACCATGTCGATCACCAAGTTCGAGTCACCCTCGATTTGGAGACGCTTGAAATTGACCCGCAGAGCAATTTCCAGTTCCCGTTTCAAGGCGTGCAGCTCGGCTTCATTATTTGAGGCTTCCCCGCAGTCCATCGCGAAATTTCTTAGAGCATTTCCCCCGATGTCCCTAAACACTCCCCCAATGCCAGCCTCTCCTGGGTTGTGTTTTGCAGCGCCATCAAAATTTAGATTTATGAATCCCTGTGGGGGGGTGTCGGTACTAGTTGCTTTCAGCCACTTCTTTGGTTTGCAATTTTCGTGAAACATCCCCATTTACCATATTCTGGCTGACCTCTAGTCTTTTCAAGATAGCCTCCTCTGTTATCGATGCTTGCAAGTCTTCATCCTTCCAGCTTTCTGTTAGGATTGTTTCATAAATGTTTCTAATGGTTTGTTCCCAGATTGCTGCGGGGGTTCGGGTTTCTGCCTTGAAAATTGCCCCATTTCGTGCTTTCCAGATATTCCAGAGCAGGAAACCGATAGAGAGGAGCCAAGCGCGATTGACCACAGGATTCTGGTAAGGATTTCTCGGCCAATTAACTATGGTGCTTACGATGTTTTGATGGTTTTTGTGATGGCACTCAAACAATTTGAGGTGGCATTCCCACAGGGAGTTGTTGACGGAGCAACGATTCATCAAATGTTCCATGGTTTCTTCTTCGGAGTTGCAGAGGGCACAACGGGATGGGCCTTGGCTTCCTTTCCTCAGAATCTGGTCCTAGGTAAGCGCTTTGCCGTGAAGTATGGTCCAAATAAAAAAAGAGACTTTATGTCAGTGCTTGGTTTTCCAAATGTTTTTCCATTGATTTGTTTCCGACTATTGATTTTGATTGATTTTGTGGTAGTAGGCTTCTGCTATTGAGAATTTTCCTTGAATTCATTTACGCCATCTGAGAATGTCAGAACCTGTTTTTCTTGCTATTTTCCGAGATGCCAACTTTGTATAGGACTCTTCCCATCTGTCGGTTTCTGGTGCTCCTTCCCAATCCTCTTTTTTTTTCCAATTGCGCTAGTATCCTTCCTCGTCTGGCTTCCAAAAATTGCCAACTATTGGTGCCCCAGTCCGCGACGAGAAGGCAAGGATGGCATGGAGGTTGTCTTTTTGTATGAGTCGTTCGCATTGCTGCCAAGATTCCTCCCAGAATCTGGCTTTGTCCCCTGCTCAAATTTCCCAAAAACTGTGATCCCTTATCAGGTCTTTGCTACCTCTCACCAGGTTCTAGATTGCAGATCCTCTGGTCTCTGTCGTACTTCTCAGTCTTTCTTCGGTTTCCCCTGTCGCATCGTATTTTCTTTCCCATATCACCTTCTACAGGTCAGGGCCACCCTGAAGCCACCTCCACTAGAGTTTCACGCCCATGACTTGGTTGAGGACGAAGGGGTCGCGAAGCTCTAAACCGCCATCTTTGGAGAGCCGGCTAAGCCACTCCCATGAGATTAGGGCCCACTTTCTTGTTTTGCTGGTCCCCTGCCAGAGGAAGTTTTTGAACAGGGTAACCAGTTTTTGGCTTGCAGTCTTAGGGATAGCTTGGCATGAGAGTTGGTAGTTAGGGATGGCCTACAAAACTGCTTTCAAGAGGATTATCCGACTTGGGGCATTCAATGAGCGATGGGTCCAGTTCTCCATTTTATTTCGGATTTTTTTTATTATAAGTTCCCAGTTGGCCAACCGGAATTGATGCTCATGCAGCATAATACCCAGGTATTTTGACGGGAAGGCTCCCCTGTTGAAGCCTAGAGTGCGTGCCAGGAATATTTGGGCAACCAGCAAGGTGTTGAAGAAAAACACTTCTGATTTGTCCTTATTAATCTCCATTCCAGAGGCTTTACTGAATTGGGATAAGGATTTGATAATTCTTTGGGCCTCCTTCAGAGTGGCTTGACCATCTAGCATCACATTGTCTACGAATTGCTGGTGCGAGACCGGGATGTCCTCCCCACAGATTCGGGGAGGCCCTTTATCTGATCCTTGGAGACTTGAGCCTTTACAAATCTGCCTAGGCCTTCTGCAGCTAGGATAAAGAGGAAGGGAGACAGGGGGTTTCCCTGCCTTAGCCCGCAGGAGCGAGTGAAGGCTTCAGAGGAGGTGTCGTTTAACAGAATTGACATGACTGGAGTGCCAACCATAGACAGGATCCAATTTATCCATATTTGGTCAAATCCATAGGCTTTAAGGATGCCAGCCAGATATTTCCAGCTAAGGTGATCAAACGCCTTGGCCAGATCAAGTTTGATAAGCATGCCTGGGGCGGGGGAGCTTTTCAGGGAGTGGATCACTTCCTGGGCCACTATGATTCCATCAGTGATCTTCCGGCCTTTGACAAAGCCAGTTTGCTCCGGGGCAATGAGATCCGGCAGGATCGGCTTGAGCCTGTTCACCATGACAGTTGCGAGGATTTTGTAGACAACATTACATAGGGAAATGGGCCTGAAACCTTGCAGTTCATCCGAGCAGCCATTCTTTGGGATTAGAGCCAGGAAGGTGGCGTTCAAGCCTTGGTGCATGCACTTGGAACACCTGGAATCCTCCACAAGGTCTAGCAGATCATTCCCCATGAAGCTCCAAGTCACCTGATAAAATTCAATGGTGAAGCCGTCGGGGCCCGGGGCCTTATTTTTTGGCATTTTGTTGATTTTCTTCAAGTTCCTCCTTGGTGATTACCCTGAGAAGGGCCATGTTTTGATCTTTGGAGACTTTCTTAGGGATATGATGGTAGATTTTGTCTATGTCCTCAAATCGGTTGAAATTTGGTTCGGAGAGAATGCCTTTGAAGTGCTCCACCAAGAGTTGTTCTATTTCATCCTGATGTGTCACTCTGTTTCCCTCCTTGTCTTTCAAGGAGAAGATTTTGTTGTGTTGGCGATGTTTCAGCATAGCTTTATGGAAGAATTTGGAGTTTTTGTCTCCCTCGTTTAGCCATTGGACCCGAGATTTCTGCTTCCATAGGATTTCTTCCTGTTTTCACCTTTCCTCCAATTGAGTGATTACTCTGCCTTCCTCCTCAGCCAAAACTTAACTTCGGCCATCCGAGATTTGCTGTTGAATTCTTTCCAATCTGGACTAGAGTTTTCCTTGCTCCTGCTGGATGTTGCCGAATTCTTCCCTGTTCCACTTCTTGATTTTGCTCTTAATTTCTTTGAGTCTTAGCTGAAATGAGTGCATTTTACAGCGGTCTTCCTTTCCTCTTTTGTTGTCCTACCACCAGCCTCTTACTTTATCTAGGAAGTCAGGGGCACGGAGCCAAAAGAACTCGAACTGGAAGGGTCTCTTTTTGTTCTGATCATTTAAGGCTATTTTGAGCTTTATTCGCCAGTGGTCCGATCCTATTGAGGGTAGGATAGAGGCTTCATAGAAGATATCCAGCCCGATTATGTGCTCTGAGATGATGAATCTGTCCAGTCTTGAAGCGATCTATTTGGACCCGCCTCTTCTGTTATTCCAGGTGAATTTCCCATTTATGGTTGGGATATCAACCACCCTTAGTTCTGTCTGCACTTCTCTGAATCTTTCCATCTTTGGGTCTTCTCTGCTTATACCACCCCTTTTCTCTTCTCTAGATGTGATTAAGTTGAAGTCACCTGCTAGGATCCATCTCTGCTCCTGGTGCATACTTCTAATCTTTGTCAGCTGTTTGAGAAACAGTTCTCTGTCTGCACGGGTGCGAGGCCCATAGACAGTCGATATTACCACCCATTCGCTTTATCCTATTAGTCTGAATCTCCCTGTGAGGATTCTTGGCATTCCTATCCACCAGTCAGTGAGGACTTCTGCTGGGTTCCAGAGAATTGTTATCCCTCCTGCACTCCCTTTAGCATCTATAGTTACTTCTTCGTATCTCAGTTTTATTTTATTGAGAATTTCCTCCATTTTCTGGCCTGGGATTTTAGTTTCTTGTAGTAGCATAATCTATGGTTTGTCTTTTTTGAGTCTTGCTGCCAGATGTCTCTGTTTTTCTTTGTTATTTAAGCCTCTGATATTCCACGATGTCAAAATCATTGGTTAACTTGGGATAGGTTTTGAAATACCGCTGATAGCGGGACCACTCTCCGTGTATTGACTAACATTTCTCCCATGAGTTGGATGGAATCCTTAAGGTTTTTTCTTCCTCTTTTTCCCCCCCTTTACTTTGTCCATTCTGATCTGGTCTGCTTTCCTTTTGAGTCTCTTGGTATTGTTCTGGTGAGGCTTTGCCTTTTTCTAGTTTGGTTTTATATTGTTGGAAGGTTTCCGCATACAGCCTCTTTTGTTCTTTCGGAATAGACCTCTCATCTAGGTTCTTCCATTCATTCAACAGTTTTCTCAATACTTCCTCTTCCTGGCTTAGGTCTTCCCTACTGCTCTCCTGGTCGGTCTTCATCTATTCACTTTGTTCGTCTAGTTCCTTATCTTTTTCTGGTGGCTCGCTCAGGGCTTTCCTTTTAGCTTGGTTTCTTTCACAGCTCTCACTGCAGTCCGAGCCTTTATCCCCCTGATTTTCTATGGGTTGATCTTCCTCTACCTGCAATATTGCAAAACTGTTTGGATTTGCTGTGGCGGATTGTTTTCCTTTCCTATCTTTCTGGGGGGTTTCCTTGTTGGCTTTCCTTTTGCTTCTCACCTCTTGGAATTCCTCCTAGTCTGGCTCTTTTTTTTTTTTTTTTTTTTTTTTTTTTTTTTTTTTTTTTTTTTTTTATTTTTTTTTTTTTTTTTTTTTTTTTTTTTTTTTTTTTTTTTTTTTTTTTTTTTTTTTTTTTTTTTTTTTTTTTTTTTTCCAGGGGCCCTCTACTTTCTTCTTCCTCCCTGGTTATCGAACATTCCTTTGCTAGGTGGCCGTGGGTATGGCACCTACGACATCTAAACGGGATGTGTTCATAATCTATGTTCTGATGCCAAACATCTTCATGATATTCAAGCTCTATTGTGTCAGGGATGGGGTTTGCTAGGTTCATGTAAACACAGATCTGGCGTATGAGGTGTATCTACCTTTCTTTGTAGTTTCTGCTATTTTCACGAAGCTTCCTATTGAGTTTCCTATCATATCCAAGATGTCCAGATCCCAGAAGTCTATGGGGAGCCCGAATAAACAGACCTAGACAGGCGCAGCTAGAAAGGTTTCTTTGTTAGGGTTGTAGCATTCTTCCCAGAAACGCATGAACAGACTGACGTTATAATAGAAATACGGGCCATTTTCAAATACCTTATCTCTATCTTGCAGGTTAAAGAAGATTACCATAAAGAAGCCTTTCGCTCCCAGCTTGAGCTCGATGTGGCCTTGGGGCTGCCATTTTTGCTGAATCCACTTGGTGAGGTCTCTTTCTGACGGCCAGACTCTTATGAACTTGCAGATAAGGGCGTGATCCCTCATATAGCTTCTGTACTTTTTCAGTTTGTTCGCTGGGATCACATAAGTGGGTTTCTCCGCTGTAGATGGCAGGCACTTTCCTCTGCGGCCTGTTTGCCAGGAAGTTCCTAGCACTGGGCCCGTGTACTTTCGTTCCTCTGTCTCCTGGCTACTATGTTCGTCTCCTGTCACCGTATCCCGGTAGGAGGGGATCTCTCCCCTCTTGACATCTTCTGTCATACCTTTGTTGCTTTGGTCGCTGTCAGTTCCTGCTGGACTAGGTTGTTGACGGTCTTCCTCCCTTCCTTTGCGTTACCCCTAGGTTTTCACCTCCTTGCCGCCATTAGGGTTTGAGTTGCAGAGCTCTCACCAGTTTTACTACATTCCCAATACCCCTGTCCCCCATTGTTTCTAACCTTTTTATGGAAGATTTTGAATCCAAATCTTTAGCTTTAACGATTCTTAAACCCAAACTTTGGAAGAGATTTGTAGACAATACTTGCTCTATTTGGCAACATGGTCGGGATAAGTTAGATCTCTTCTTTCAACATCTCAATAATCAATCTAACTCCATTAAATTTACCATGGAGAAAGAAGTTAATGGTTTCCTTCGCTCATTTTCCCATCAGGTATTTCGGAAGAAAACCCATACTAAGCAATATCTTCATGCCAGGTACCATCATTTCCTTGCTCGAAAGTTGGGGGTTCTTTGCACTCTAGGAAAGAATGTTATGAAGGTTTCTGATGTCGACCATTTTTCTAAGGAGAAATCCCATCTTTTGGTGGTTTTTATTAATAATGGTTATAGTAAGAAACAAGGCCTTAAAGCTTTCCTCAAAGCTTGCAAAAGTCCTAAGGCTAAGAAAGACCCTAATGATCAGAGTTTTGGAGTTCACCTCCCCTTCATCCAAGGGACTACTGACAGGATTGCTAGAATCCTCAGGAAGCATAATTTTCCCTCAACCTTTCGACCCCATAACACTATAAGAAGTTCCTTAAAATTAGCTAAAGACCTCGTGGACCCTGAAGATATGAAAGGCATTTATGTAATCCCATGCTCCTTTGGAACATAGTACATTGGTGAAACAAGATGATCCATTAATCAAAGGATTAAGGAACACACTGCGGATATCAAGCATGGAAGGACCCGCTCTTCGGCGTTAGCAGGACATGCTGAGACGACCAATCATCATATATGCATTGAGGAGGCCAAGGTTATTGCGAAGATTTCTCATTTTCATTACCATAAATTTAGGGAAGCTATAGAAATTGAAAGGCAACATAGTAATCTTAATAGGGACGACGGTTGAAAAATAGCTACTGGATTCCAGCCCTTTCCTCTTAGCTTCCTTCATTTTTTTCATTCTCCTCTCTTAGTTTTTTATTTTTCTTAATTTTCTCCCCTGAGGTTTGTTCATTTATCCCTCTTTTGTTTTATTATTATTATCATGTAGTAACTAAAAAGCAATAGAATATAAACAAGTAAAATTAAATAAAATTGGATTATAGGTATTTAAATTTGAATTTATTGTATAATGAATTTTATTAGTTTTTCCCTTTTATAGCTAATTAAATTTAATGTTTAACCTTTTTAATTACACTTTTTCTTTTTTTATTACTTGTTAGTAATATTATTTTCTTCTTATTATTATTTTTTTCCTTTGACTTATTGTTGTTTATTTAATATTTTTTCTTTATCTTATTATTTTAAGGGTTAGTTAGATATTATTATATAAAATATTTATTTTTTGATTCAGTTATAAAATAAATAAATAAATAAGTTATATACTAATATTAATACATTAATAAATAATATTATATAAATCAATATTTCGTCCATTTTTTCCATCCAGTCAAAATTAGTCATTTTCTAGCCGTTTTACCCATAGTTGTTAGAAGGTCCTAACTCCTTACTTATCTTACAGCTAAGATTTGATTTTTTATCTTGTCCTCATAATGAACACATTTATCTTGATAATGAACACACTGATTGGGTTGATATGCTTAGGTCTAAATATACCAATATAATTTCTTCTAAAGTTATTTTCAAATCAAAATATAAATCACAAGAGTTTGAATTTAATTTAGTAATACACTCATTTAAAAAAATCAATAAAACATTTTTAATAAATTATAATATATAATTATTTATAAATATGTATTATATTATTAATATTAATTTTAATAATATAAAAACTAAACATTTACTATTATATTTATTTATTATTAATAAATTTAGATTTTTCATATATTAGGTTATATGATATAATATTAAAAAAAACCTTCTAATTTATGGAAGCAAAATTCATGGAAATTACATCCCATAAAAACATGCTTTCCATTTTTCCATAAAATGCATGCCTCTAAATTAGATGCTTCCTTTTACTTTTATCCATCATGCTCATTTCATTTGGTTCCATCGGGTTTATGTTAAAAAATAATGTTTGTTGTTAACTAGAGTAGTTGGAGAGTTATTAAACCGTAAAGAAATATAAGTTATATTCGCAAAATGCATTTGTTTAAATTAGATGTTTTCTAAAACTTCGATTTATATTTCAATTGGATTTATGGAGTTTGTATTAAACATAATCTTCAGTTAACTGAATATTTTAGAGAGTTCAATTTTCAATGTGAATTATTTTAAAATATATTTTTAGCATTAGTTTAAATATTTTTAAAAAATATAATATAAATTATAAATAAAAATAGCTAGATTTTTAGTGTGAAGTATTAAAAAAAATTATTAAACAATATTAATATAGATATTTTTAGAAAATCTACGTAAAAATAGTTAATTTTAATCATTCCCAAATATCATTAAGCTATTATAAAATCTATTTAATAACCAGAAGTGTGTGATAGCCATAAGTTTCCAGTTGCTTTCAGACTTGAAACTTGACATTTGTCAAAGAGGCACTTCAGTTAATCCTCGTCCTCTTGAGATTGTCACAAGGCACTTCAGTTAAAGTTGAGCCAGCCACCATCGTCCTCTAATAGTAGCGGTGATGCCCATGATGTCCGTATTCATCTTAGCGGTGATGCCCATGATGCCCGTCTTCATCGTTAAGGAACACTCTGTCCGGTAATGCCCGTATTCGTCGTTGAGGAAGACTCCGTCCGGTGATGCCCGTATTCATCATTAAAGAACATTAAGGTCTTTGTAAAGTTTTTATTTTGGTAATATGAAAGTTTACTATAATTATGTGTATAGGCATGGGCTTTAAAATTCTATAAACCGTAGTCTAATCATACTGTTTTTTTGTTTTGTTTTTAAAGCTGAAAATTATGTAAATTTTGGTTAAATTTAATAAAATTTTGTTGGGATTTTTTTGTAAATCTAGCTTATAGTTATCAAATTTAAAAGTTTTGGGTATTCTAAAAGTTTTGATGTTACTGAATCTATTTCCATCATCGAAAACATGATTCAAATATTGTTGGTGCAAAATTTTTCTGATTTTTTTTACCGGGATTCTTACCACTTTTAACTGGGCAATTCCTCTACGTAAATAGACACTTCCATTTTATAATTTTAATTTAATTATTGTGGATGGTAGGATCTTAATTTTAACTTAATTTTGTTTAAGTAGATTTAAACTGTAGTTGGCTTGGTTTATATGGAAAGGATCCCGGACGAAACAAAATATATTCAAACGTTGACTCAATGAGTATGTGATTCTAAGCGTGTTCCTTATTTTTTAATATTCCAAGACCGGGTAGGCCCACTTTAATCAACACGATGTTGCCAAAATTAACCAATATTTATGTCATATTTAACTGAAAAATTACCGTTTAAAGCATTTATTACTAATATGGTGAAGAGGCAGTTCTTATTTCCACCTCTATAGCATTATAAATGTTATCTGACATGCGAGGGGAATAGTCATCGCTTTATGAGTGACAACACGTGGAGAGAGAGCGCTAGCGTGGAGAGGGCACTCCATGGCTATTCCCCTCGCATGTCAGATAGCATTTATAATGCTATAGAGGTAGAAATAGGAACTACCTGGTGAAGACGGCTGCTGACAACTGACGGTGATGTTACAAAGTGAAATGATACCCACACAGTCGCTGACAACTCACGGTAACTCACGGTAAGTGAAATGATACCACAACAGGACTCTAATCAATAGAACTAGCAATTGTCTCAAAAAGTTAAAAAAGAGGCCGATAGGATTATTAAATTGGAATTGTTGAATTTTTCTAGAAGAGTTAATTGGTTTGTGGAAAACCTTGTTTTTTTGCATTGGATCATTGTACAATTACTTTTCTTTAGATGTTTTGTTTATATCTATATTACAAGGAACACATTGAATGTCTTATTTCATTTTAGAATAAGTTAATTACCCAAAATCAAGAGGTTAAGTTAATTACCCAAAATCAAAAAACCTCTATAGATGGCCAAGCATATACTAACCTTGCTAGTGAACGAGGCAATAACCACCATGACTATCCCCTACCAATATATTTCATTGAAAACCATAATTGTATATTGCATTTAAAAAGTCAAAACATAGCATTAGAAAACATGTTGATATATTGCTATGAAAAAATTAATTCCACTAGAAACCATGATATTATTATTATATTTTATAAAGAATAATATAGAGATATAGAATGATACTACATTGAAAACTATAATTGTATATTGCGATTAGAAATTCAAATTATAATATTCAAAACCATGCTAAATATGACATTACAAACCTTAAATGTCAAAGGGAGAACTTAGAAATTGGAAATTAAATGACCACAGTCATTCCGAAGACCATGTCTATAGAGACGTTAAAAAACCATGGTCAATGCCAAATTAGGAGGCTGGAAGGCAAAAACAAAAATAAGAAAATACCAAATCGTTGCTAACATTACATGTAGCAAGAATAAAAGAAGCACTTCTTCCCCATGGATGCCTTCCTGATTGTGATCTCACGCTCGCCTGAAGACGACCATCTAAACATGAACATGCATGCTCGCATGAAGACAACCATGCCTGAAAATGACCATCTAAACATGAACATGCATGCTCGCATGAAGACAACCATGCCTGAAAATGACCATCTAAACATGAACATGCACGCTTGAAAGGAGGAACAACACACCAGACGCTATTCAGATCAGCGAATGAAGTATTATAAATTCTTGAAAATTTTGGAAGAGTTTATAGTGATGGTTTTGATCTTGTTGGAGACTGGTTCATAGCACATGCTATTGTGTTAATAATATTTGACTAAATTATTAATTATTTATATATAATATTGATTAAAAATTATATGTATGCCGGGCAAGACTAGAAGATTGGAGTTGATAGAATTGTAAATCGTTGTAAACTTTTATTTAACATAAAAGTTAAGGTGATTTTTCCAAGTAACTTTCCAAATAAATCTATTGTTTATTTTGGTTTTGTGATTTTTCTTACAAATTATTGTTCAGAGCTAAGATTTAAATTAACAAGCAATTATAGTTACGAATCTACTACATTATTCAAAAATCTGATATATTGACTGAGTTTTTAACACTAAGTGCCATTTTTCTGATTATTTTCAAAGGCCCAATACATAATGCTGCATTAATAAATCTAGCCTGACAATGTTGAAAATATGCCAGGGACAAGGATCGTCATTAAAGACACTACAGTCCCCAGAAATTTTCCCTAGGTCATCCTCGAGAATTGACTTATGAATGATAGCAATTAAAAGATCAGGAATTGGTTTCCTTCCTTAGGGAAAATACTGGATAGAAGATGAGGAAACAGAACTAGTCAGACTTCTAGTCCTCAATATTTAATTGTCAAATTAGGGCGAACAACGAATAAAGTTAAGTCTGAGTCATGCATATGTTTATTTTTGTACTTCCGAGGAGAGGAAAAACATAACTCTCCTTGCTTGCTTGTAGGGTTTAATATATTGACAAGAATGGATATCTTAGGAGCCAACCTACTTTGCTTTGGCAGAATTTATATATATATAAAATAGCTATAACTTTACCGTTTGAGCAAACATTTAGGACTCAAATCCATTGGAAAATGTAGCAAAATATTCCCAAAGCATCTATGCATCTCATTCATATGCTATAGTAAACTTTCCTGCACATGGATTACATGATTTTTTTTATTATGCATGAAATAGATTAAAATACAAAAAATAGATAAAAAATGCAATCACACACCATCCACAATGAACAAAAATAATTCCTCCAGATGCATAAATTACATGATTTCCAAAACAAAAATAATTTCTTGCACATGGATTACATGATGGGTGCGCAAGAGAGTGTGGATCTAATCAACTTTCATGCACATGGCTTACATGATAGGACTATTGTGGGAGAACCCCAATTTAAGTATTCCTCTGTAACTTCAACATTGCCTGCAGCATGAATAGGATTCTAAACAAGCGCGGCGCTAATTCCTTTGAACCCCATACCCATCAACTCTGCAACAGAACTGGAGTCAGTGATGGCCATGTTGCTCTTGTAGGTATCATGTACATGATCATCCTCATAGTTGTAGGTTGCAGTTCTCTTGTAGGAGCCCAACCACATGGAGTTCATGTATTTGTATTTCCTCCATGGGGCGAGGTGCATCCCAGTCTTCTTCAGCAAATTCTTCATACCTTCACACATTATCTTCACAATGGATTGCAATTTATCACCCCTTCCAACATATATGTTGGGAAGCATTCAAATTGCGTTCTGAAATCCAAGTCCACAAACAAACGAACGCTTTTTCCTGATTTTGTGCTCTTCAATATCACATGCAAGTATTCATAGTTACCTACACAAGAATTCCCATCTCTTTAATAAAGAAGAATCCATGAAAGCATATATTTGAAAATTAAAAAAATTGGCAACCAAAGAGACCCACTAACCAGAAGGAAAGCTTCTGCTATTATTGTTGGGGTGCGATTTGCAAATTGTTGCATCATATCCCACACTTCTAAGATGGCACATTACGGAATTTTTGAGGCATTCTGCTTGTGGTTGTTGTTGTACTTTCCTGGCTATTTCCAGACACAGCTATTTCGACCAGCAGGGTCAACTCTATAGCACAACCGCAAGATATAATGCCCTGGGAAATATTACAATCTTTTTAGTTCAGAATATCGAAAAACATACCCAATATAGCAATATATATTATTAAAAGTAGGCAATACAAAAGTTAGATTGAAGAGAAAAATTTCAGGGTTTGATGTATAATATACTAGAAGTATCTCAAACTGTCATTGTTGAACAAAATTTTGGCAATCCTCCGTGATGTTGGTATCCATGGTTTGAGTGAGGGGAGATAGGTCCTCTGCTTCTGTGCTTGCGCCTAATTCCTCCATAAATCATGCAACCATATCCCCAAAGCACGCTGAGTCGGTCTCGTATTAGTTTTCGGTTCCACTGCTTATGTTTCCTCTCTTTGGTTGAATCTCATCAACACTGCGGCACACAGAGAATGCAGGCATTGCGAATTATAAGCAATTTGGGCAGACAAATATGATGGTAAGAAATGCAAAAGCCAGCAAGGAGTGGAGAGCAGGAGGGCAGATTGCCATTCCTTTCCGTTGTGGGGTGAATGAATGTGGTGGAGAAAATCGAAGATAATTGATTTTCTTTCCATTCCACTTCATTCGATGATCTTTCTTCTTTTTAGGGATTTTCCAACGATACTTGCGGTTGAAGTAAGGGCATGCATGCAGCCCAGTAGCGAGATGTCAAAACCTATCGGTCTAAATATAAATAAATAAATTAAATTATTAATAAATAAAAATCAAATCAAATATTGTAATGTTAATTGTGTTGATTTAATTTTTAGTCAATTGGTAAATTAATTAATGTTGACAAGTAATCATCAGGATTGGGTAAAAATAATGTAAATAAATAAATAATTAATATGAATAGTCATCGGGAGATGAAGTGAATAGTCTCTCCCTCATGTATATAATGAAGACCAACCTGAAGGAATAAACATACGAATCAATTTTGCTTTGAGGAGTGACTGCCTGGCCTGACATGATATCAGAGCCAGCGCCAAAAATAGTTGTAACTCCTTTTTGCCTACTGCTCTCTGTCCTCTGCCCCTGTGGAGTCTTCCTATTGAGCTCTCTGTCCACTGTCTACTGTGCTCTCTGTCCTCTCTGTGTACTAGGTAGTCTATCTAGTGTTCTTACTGCCTAAATTCAGAAAATAGTCCCATACTTGCATGAAGGAACGTTGTTGCATTGAGAGAGGGATGGCTTTAGAACTGGAATATCGAGACCATGAGAGTAAACCATTCTGCCCTCTGATCCAAAATTACTTTGAAGAACACTCTCCTCTGCGGAACTGTGGTGAACCCGTGAAGCATTATCTCCATTAAAGACATGTTCTGATTTTGTTCTGGTTTCAATGGAGGGTTCTCTTGCTGCATGGCCTTAAGAGCCATCATGAGGTTGTCAAAGGGTGATCTGAAAGCATGATGCAGCTACTGGGTACGTGAGCTCTGTGTAAGCACACCCGCGTTGATGTCAAAGCACACCAAGTTTACTGAGTGCTGATGTGGAAACACTGGTATATATATATTGTGTTTTTTTTGGCTATATGATTGAAGTTTTTGGCTATACGTTGTTTTGGCATTGTATTGAGCTGTTTTGGTACGTTGTTCATGGAATATGTTAAATGGTGTGACTGAATATTAAACCATTTAAAACGCTGGTCCGCTTTGTCGAATCACATGGTATGTATTGAACCATTTTGAACACTGGTTCGTTGGTCGAATCACATGGTATGCGTTGAACTGTTTTGAAGGGCGTTGAATATTGAACTGTTCATGGCATATACAAAATGGTATGCATTGAATATTGAACTATTCAGGCCAGACAGTAACTCTTCAAAGCAAAATTGATTCTTATGTTTATTCCTTCAGGTTGGTCTTCATTATATACATGAGGGAGACATTGTTCGCTTCATCTCCCGATGACTATTCATATTACTTATTTATTTATTTACATTATATTCACCCAATCCTGATGATTGGGTGTCAAAGCAAATATCCAATACGCTATATGCTTGTCACATGAATAATAATAATGGTGATTTTATTGACTTGAAGTAATTTTTAGCCTGCTCATATTTATGCATGAATAATAATAATGGTGATTTGTTTGATAAGAAGTATTTTCTAGCTTGCTCATATTTACGCTGTATAGAGTTGTGATTAGTGTGAGATTTGATTTTGAGAGTATTTTAAGTAATTGTTCAAATTTTACCATTTTTTATTATTAATATATTTAATTTAGATTAGTTTTTTAACTCATAATGTTTATTATAGATCAATATAATTTAATTTAGAAGATTAAATTATGTTAATTAATAAAAGATGGTAGAATTCTCAATCATGTTTATTTAAACAAATATAATTTAATTTAAATTTACGATTAAATTAAATTGTAATATAGTATATGCTTAATTAAAGTCAATTTTTTCTTTACAAATAAAATTCTTATCATTTTTATTAATTATATATAAATTAATTAGATATCTTAATTAAATATATATGTGCATAACTAATTTTGCATGTTTTTTTACTATTTTCACTTTAATTTACCTATAATTAAATTAAAAGGCAGCAAATAGCTACTATGTAGCGCTTGTTTATTTTCAAAGTCTTAGGAATAGCTACTATGTAGCACTTGTTTGTTTTCAAAGTACTTATGTTTTTTTCATTAATTAATTAATTAAAAAATATATTGATGCTGATGATGATGATGGTTAACGTCCATTGAGACCAAACTTTGGTCTATTGGACCTAAAGAAACAAATTATTTAGTTTGAATTAAGATTTTATTTCTATGCTCAAAAAGCTTGGAGAGAAGCCTCCTGAGCTCACTATAATTTTGACATCGTAAAAGGCTAGGAAGGTTAGTATTGCGAAAAAGATTATGAAACTAAGATCTAATGAAATGAGATGTTTTTTCTGGATATGTAATATTAATAAATCATGATATTACTATTTATAAATTAAGAATCCTCATAATAAAGTGGAAGTGAATCTATATGATTAAGATTCTTGTTTTTTTTAAATGTATATATGATTAACTTAATTATTATTATTATTATTATTATAGAGATGTTGTAATGTCTTAATATGTTATTGTTATGTTATGTTATCTAAACATTTTGACATAAATAAAATAAAATAAAGTAAAATTAGTTGAAAATAATTAATATTATTTTGTATTAATGGAGAATTGGTTACATTAGTTGTAACGTATCTCCTTAGTGTAGGATTTGTTCCTAGAATTTAGGAGTTTGGTTGCAACTTCCTGATTTCTAAAGTTGTATGTAATGATGTAATCTTGCATTGATGCATAATAGAGTGTACGAGAGTGATCTCTCTGTTTTGAGTGTAGTCTCCAGTTGCAGGCCACACCTGTGAGCTACATCTCCTTCTTTTCAATTATGTTCACATTTTATCTTGGTATGAGAGCTCAGATTGGGTGAGCCTGATCTTTTATCACCTTTGTGGCTGAAGTGCCTTTTGTAGCTAGCTTGCCTGTGTGGTAGAATTGCCTGTGTGGCTTGAAGTGTCTCTATGGCCGTGTGTACACAAGAGCTTTGTGCTCAATTGAGCAGGTGGACTGCAGAACACCTGGCTCGAACTCGAAAGTTTATTTTCCTGAGTAGAAGGGGGTTGGCGTGGGTTTCTTGATCGGGAGCACACCAAAATACCAGTTTGGTGCGTCTGTTTGGTAATTAAGCGCACCAGTGCGCCAAAGTACTGGATTGGCATAGAATTTAAGGGAAAAATCGTGCCGGTAATTTTGCCTCACACAGATTTTCTCTTGGTGCGGATTTTTCGCTCGGGAGAGCGCCAACTCACCTTCAAGGGGATCTGCGGGAAGCCTCATCTTCGTTTGACGATTTGTGAGGGGTGTAGATCGGAGAAGTTGCAGATCTATCCAGGAGAGGCAGATCAGATCAATTTTGATGAGACCAATTTTTCAGCTGTATTGAAAAACGCTGAATTTGCTCATTGGAGCAGGATTGCCAGATGCTGTAGATTAGTGGCAGAGAAGTGACAGATCGATTTGATAGGTATCATTTTTTTACTGTTGGGTAAATTCATTTTGTAGATCTGATCAGAATGAGTAATACAATGGAATCGTATCTTCATGAGTCTGCCAAACTCGATGGATCTAACTTCACGAATTGGAAGTTTAAGATCCAGACCTTGCTTGAGGGTGTGAATGCTTGGTCCATAGTTACAGGTGATGAGCTGAAGCCGAACGCAGGGACACATGAGCAAGAATGGGAAAAACGAGAGAACAAGGCAAAAGTGTTGCTGAAGATGTCCGTGAAGGATAGTATTATCCTGCACATCAGAGAATGTAAAACATCCGTGGAGATCTGGATGACCATCAAAAGTTTGTATCAGACCCAGAACACAAGTCGAATTATGCCGCTTAAAAGCAAGCTATTTTCAATGAGGATGGACGAAAGGGAGGTTGCTGATGCATTTGTTGCGCGAATTAAAGATGTGAAAGACGGATTGGGGGACATCGGAGAGGTGGTGTCTGACTCTGATCTCGTCTCAATCACATTGAGTGGGATGCGTGATGAATTTCAAATGTTTGTTACTGGATTGGCAGCAAGGGAGAAAGCGCCCACATTTGAAGATCTGACAGGGATCTTGCTACAAGAGGAGGAGCGGCGGCAAAACCTGAACCCCCAGAATGATGATCTTGCGTTGATGGTGAAACAGTGATCATTCAAAGGAAAGCATCCACAACAGCAATCACAGCAGAAAGAAGGAACATCACAGAAGAATTCTCATAAAGGTATGCTTGCAAATCATTCTGTAAAGAAATGTTATTATTGTGGAAAGAAGGGTCATATACAGAATGAATGCTTTAAGAAGTAGGCTGATGATGCAAAGATGAAGCAGGCAAGTGCAAAGCACATATGATACTTTGTTGAAGAAGAAGATAAAGACTTCAGTCATGAATTTCGACTGTTCACAGTCGACTGTGCCCTTTCAGCATTTAATGAGGACGATATTTGGTATGTCAATTTCGGAGCATCCTCTCACATGATAGGTAAGAAGGAATTTTTTGATAGCCTTGAAGAAAGTACATATGGATCAAAAATTTATTTAGGAGATGATAGTGGATACGAGATTAAAGGTTATGGGGTGATTCCAGTGAAGTTACCAAATGGAAAAATTAGTCAACTTAAAAATGTTTTATATGTACTTGGAATTAAGAAAAATTTGATATCTGTATCCATGATGCTTGATCAAGATATGCAAGTCGAGTTCTTCAAGACTCATTGTGTGATAAGGATTGCAGGAATGAAATAGTTGCAACAGGCATGCGAGTTGGAAGCCTATACAGACTGGATGCAAAGAGTATACCAAAGCGAGCCATGGTTGTAGGAGGATCGACAGCTGAACAACTTTGGCATCAGAGGTTCGGTCACTTGAATTTGCAAGAACTCATGTTATTGCATAAGAAAGGTATGGTTGAGGGGCTCCCTATCTTTCGTAATATTCAGTTAAATTGTGATGGTTGTGCCTTAGGTAAAATGCATAGAGAACAGTTTCTTGTGCATGATAAGAGGAAGGTAACAGATATTTTAGAACTAGTGCACACTGATATATGCAGACCTATGCAGACAAAGTCGCTAGGAGGAGCATATTATTTTCTGTTATTTACTAATGATTTCACTAGATATTCATTGATTTATTTTCTGAGTAAGAAAAGTTAGACTTTCCAGTGCTTTATAGAATTTAAAACCTTGGTGGAAAAACAGTTTGGTAAGAGTATAAAAATTCTCCAATCTGATCAAGGGGGAGAATACAAGCTAGGGGAATTCATGCAATTCTGCAAATTTCACGAGATTGTTCATCAGTATACAGTGCCACACACACCACCGCAGAATGGAGTTGCAGAGCGCAAAAATCGAACCTTGGTGGAGTGCGCAAGGAGCATGTTACAAGGTAAGGGTTTGTCTAATAGTTTTTGGGTAGAGGCTATTGAAGAACAGAAGTCCTACCAGGTATCTTGGCTTCAAAACCCCTTTTGAAGCTCTATATGGATTCAAACCAGCAGTAAACCATCTAAGAGTATTTGGGTCGAAAGCATTTTCCCATATACCCAAAGCTGATAGGAAGAAATTAGACCCTAAAGCTGTTAGATGCATCTTTGTTGGTTATGGCACAGAATTTAAAGCATATAAATTATTCAATCCTGAGTCTCGTAAGACATTTGCAAGCAGGGATGTAGTGTTTCATGAACAGGTACAGGAAGGGAAAGATGACATTGGTGATGATTGGCACATTCCATTGTTGATGGATGAAAGCAGCGAGGATGAAAGAGAGCAGGAGCAGAAAAAAGAGCAAAAAGAAGAACAGGAAGAAGGTGATAATGCAAGCCCATTTAAAGCTGAAGAAAACAAATTTGAGGTAAGCCCCCTACCAAGGAGAATAGGTAGGACGACTCAAAAACCATTAAAATTGAGAGACTATGCTTTGATGTCAAATGTTTTGAACATTGTAGAGCCCACTAAGTACAAAGAAGCTAGTCAATTTAAGGAATGGAGGGCTGCAATGAATGAAGAGATAGAATCAATTCTTAGAAATGACACTTGGGATCTAGTTGAGCTGCCTAAGAATAAAACACCCATAGGATGTAAATGGTTGTTTAAACCAAAAATGAATGCAGACGAAAGTATAGAGAAATTAAAAGCTAGGCTGGTTGCAAAAGGATATTCACAGCAGGAAAGTATAGATTTTGATGATACTTTTGCACCTGTAGCAAAGTTAAATACAATCAGAATGCTTATTGCTTTAGGTACTAAATGTAATTGGGAGCTACACCAGCTTGATGTTAAATCTGCATTTTTAAATGGTGATTTAAAAGAGGAAATTTACTTAGTACAACCAGAAGGGTTTGTAAAGTAGGGGTAGGAACATCTTGTTTGCAGATTGAAAAAGGCTTTATATGGTTTAAAGCAAGCACCCAGGTCTTGGTACGAAAAGGTTGATTCTTTCTTTTTAGAGTATGGCTTTCATAGAAGTTTAAATGACCCAAATTTGTATACCATGTACAATAATCAGGGGCAAATTATTTTGATTTCTTCGTATGTAGATGACATGATTATAACAGGAGATGCAGATGATTTAATCGGAAGAATCAAAAGGCTTATGGCACAAGTTTTCGAGATGAAAGATCTCGGAAGCCTTCATTACTGTCTGGGATTAGAAGTATGCAGAGATACTGGGCAAACTTTTCTTACCCAAGGGAAGTATGCCAGAAATATGTTGGAAAAGTTTGGTATGGATCAGTGTAGATCAATAGCAACACCTTTGCAGCAGAATCTAAAGTTGTGTAGTGATGATGGCACTAAAGAGGTTGATGCTACAATGTACAGACAGCTGGTTGGCAGCTTGATATATCTCAACAACCAAACCTGACTTGGCATACTTTGTTAGTGTGTTGAGCCAATTCATGTCAGAACCGCTTGAAAGTCACTGGGTAGCAGCAAAAAGTGTGTTGAGGTATCTTTGTGGTACTGTTAACTATGACATTTTATACACTGACACATCTGATGTTACTCTAGCAGGCTTTTCAGATTCAGACTGGGCAGGTAACTTGGATGATAGAAGGTCCATCACAGGTTACGCATTCAGTATAGGATCCAGGGTCATAGCATGGAGCAGCAAGAAGCAGAATACTGTAGCCTTGTCTTCATGTGAAGCTGAGTATCAAGCATTGTGTGCAGCGACGTGTGAAGTGATCTAGTTGAGAAGGCTTCTCAATGATGCAGGAAAAGAACAGAAGAATCCCACTTCCATCAAAAGTGACAACCAGAGCACCATTAAATTGGCATACAATCCAGTGTTTCATAAAAACACCAAACATATAGACACTCAGTTCCATTTTATCAGAGAGAAACTACAGTGAAAGGAAATTATTGTTGAATATTATAAAACTTGTAACAATGTGGCTGATATTTTTACAAAGCCTCTTGCACGTGTGAAGTTTGAATTGTTTAGAGGGATGTTAGGAGTCCAGGACAACCCTTTCTCCATTAAGGGGGGAATTTGAAAATAATTAATATTATTTTGTATTAATTGAGAATTGGTTACATTAGTTGTAACATATCTCCTTAGTTTAGGATTTGTTCCTAGAATTTAGGAGTTTGGTTGCAACTTCCTAATTTCTAAAGTTGTATTTAATGATGTAATCTTTCATTGATGCATAATAGAGTGTACGAGAGTGATCTCTCTGTTTTGAGTGCAGTCCCCAGGTGCAGGCCACACCTGTGAGCTACCTCTCCTCCTTTTCAATTCTGTTCACATTTTATTTAAATTATATATATACACTTCATATCTATCAAGTTCTAAGAAGGATCAAATCTCTCAAAGTGTAAACATTTCCTCAAGAAAAGAAATTTATATAATAAAAAATTTAATTTCTTTCAAGATTTAATTAAAATAAATCTACTCTAATTTAATATAAA